>VZRX01008213.1:443666-625839 GCA_013398075.1 Notiomystis cincta
TCCACGCTTTCCTCCTGTGGGGTGGGAGGGTGGGGGTCTGGAAACCTGCATGGAGTAACACTGCAGAAGGCAAACAAAGCTCTGAGATGCCAGGGAATGGACCACTCCATGTGCTGGTGTTCTTACAATTGTATGGACAGCAGCCTAAGTTTAACATTAAATCATTTACAAAAATTTGGAGAGGAAAGAACTCTATACCATGCCACTGCCTCACAGTCCAGTCAGAATGCCAGGAGGTGTTTTTGCATTGGGTTTTGTCATCCTCTGCAATGAGATACACAGTCCAATTCCTAGAACAATCTACAAATTTTGGCTAATAAATGCTATGCAAATACACCGGCCTAACACATTAGCGATATCCTCAAACTTTCCAGCTCTGCTTCATGGCACATTTTAGTAGCAATATCTGGTCTTTTATTACAGGTTATCAATTCATACTACATTGATAAGAAGCACATTATCACCCATAACACGTGGAGTTCATTTTCTGTGACTATTTCTGAGTTTAACAGGGTTGTTGCTGCTATGGAGGAACATGCTCAATGACCCAACAGTCCCTCCTATCTGTGTACTCGTGCTCATATACAGTAAGAGTCACAAAGCTGTGCAACTTCAGGGTCTCATGCTAACACTTACTGATGTCAACTCTCATTTTTCAGAGCATGTGCTATGTGAAGGTGTTAAAACAAAGCAATTCAAGTGCTAGTTTGCATTTAATAAGATAAAAACAAGCAGTGAACATTACCCCTCTACATGCATCACTGGAGTTTTCAAAGGCTTTTCATTATCCAGCATATTTCACTTATTTTTACCTAGATAGTTTTAGAACTGCCTTTCAAATCACATCCTCCTCTATTAGAGGTATTCAAAAGCAATCTTTCAGATTTCTTTTAAAGGCTGTAGAGCACTGAGACACATGGATGCAATCAGCTTGGTGATGGGCATGACTCCCAGAAAGCTACACGCCTGCGGCATTCTCACCAATTTTACTTGGAGTTCACACATGCAGTATCTAGCTGTTAAGTGAGATCTTCCAGCCACATCTGTGTACACTGCAGGGAAGCCTGGTACTTCTGTTAGCAGCTGACCACTTCCCTGTGTTGTCCAAATGGGAACTGAATATCCACAACAATGACTAAAATTGGAACCATTTCACTAGGAGCACTGGAGAACTGTGTTAAGAAATAGCTACAGAAATGACATTTAATTTCCTATTCACTTCTCAATTTTCACTTAAACATAGTGAATAGCTTTTAACAGGCCATGGGTCATTATGCTACACAACAAACCTCTGAAGGAGAGTTCTGGGTCATTCCTCCTCTCTCATCTACTTTTAGGACTTCTCTACCAGAGCTTTGGCTGAGAGAGTCTTACACTCTTCCCTGGGGAATGGAACTGGGTTTGGTAAAGCTGTCTGGGAAGCCCCCAGGACCACTCCTTTCTGCAGGTAGCTAGAAGATATCTCTGTCCTTCCACATCAAGGGCAGGTGAAGTCTTTGGCTGAGATCAGTAACTCAGGAGAAAGCCTGGGCTCCTTTACAAAACACAGTACTCGCATAAGGAGAGCATGCCAACCCCTTTCTAGGACAGAAGCTGTACTAGCTGGTGTTTCTTTTCAAAGCCCTCAGAGAAACCTGACCCATATAAATGGTCAAAGCCAATCCTTTGTCAGGAAAAGGGAAGGACATGCTGTGAAGTTATAATTAACAACATTCGTTGCAACTTACTAACATTTATTAAGGCATGGGAAAACTCTATAACATCTCGTGAGGATTAGGCAGCTAGAATGGGTTTGGAATTTGTTGGAGGTGTTTTTTATTTGCCCTAAATTTTTAAACTGAAAGGTAGAACAGCAGAGATGAGGGTTATACTTGGATGTAAGTTGTCCTAAGGACAGAAAGAGGTTTTGAGAATGAGTCCCCAAACCTCACCATGCTACTCAAATCACAGCTATTCCACTGGAGGCATGAACATTTCTGTACTCTGCTTGTGGTTAAGCACCAAATCCACTGACTCCACATGGTCTGCACAAGGAAAAGGAATAAGGTGATAATATGAGCCACTTGCATGGCAATGCTTGGTTAGCATGAAAATGTAAAAGAAAAACAAAACAAAACCAAGCAAACAAAACCACCAAATCACAGACTAACAAACTGTGTCTAAATTTTCCCAATCTACTCAAAGTATAAATAGTACCCCTGAGATCTCTCCAGGTGGAAATCAATTTAGTTAGTCCACTGAAAGGGGATGAGGGAGGAATCAGTGCTGCAAGCATACAGGCCCCCTAAATTGTTCCATTAATTCATTTGCTGACTCAGTATGCAGTGGACTAAACAAGCTTTTCCCCAAAGTCATGAAACTTCAGATGAAAAGAAGCAAAATGAAAAGAGGCAGCCATGAATAACATAAAAAACCACACAGAAGCAGAGAAATAAAGACAGAAAAATATTTACCTTTTTGAAGGTAAAGATATTAGATGGCAAGATAATAACCTGCCAATCAATACCTGCTAAGTGTCTTTGGAGAGACAGTAAAATAAACTATTCAAGATGTTAGCAAGAACGTAACTCTGGAGAGAAAGGAGTTTTGCTATGATGAAAAGCTTCCAGAGTTAGAAGAATGAGAATATGGCATACTCTTCAAGGCAAGAGTGCAAGCACCCACTCCTGGATAAATATTCAGAAATAAAAAAAATAAGTCTTCATAAATATTCAATAGGGACAATCTCACACTCCACAAGGACTCAGGAGAGAGTAGTTGACCAGACATGTCTTCACTACCTCTTATATCTGGTATTAAATTAGCCTGTAAAATCTAATCAGAGCTGAAGTAGGGACACCTATGGAATAATTCCAGCACCAATACAAAAGAAGCCTCCCTGGAGCTGTAAGAGGTCATTTCAGCTGAACTGCAGGCTGGATGGCTCTAAAACACATCCTCAGTTTATCTACAGAAGAGATGCAATAGAGACAGGAGCCACAGGAAAGCAAACAAAGGTAGCAAACAAAGAACAGTACTTCAGGACTAAAATTCAGCTTACTTGCTCATAAAGCCCTATTGCAGGTGGCAGTGCTAACAAGATAAATGAGTAATACTGTGTGACTCTGGTATCAGGTAACCAGATCTGGGAAAGGATGGTTCAGCAGTTAAGTCACTCTCAGGAGCATGAAAAACTTTGATTTCAGACCTTGCTCTCATAGATTACCCAAGAGGCACTAGACAAGCCACATTTTACCAATTTAAACAGCATTCAGCACCAGATACTCAATCTGATTATGAACTTTGTCCACTCAATCATTAGGTTATAACTGAGTTTTTCTTTAATCCTACTATCAAGAGCCTTTCAAACCCCACTTTTCATACTCATTCATACCACACATCTCTCCAAAGCATGTGGGCATTGCTTTAGTGATTCTAATTTAGTATTAATATTGTTCCACAATAGTGACAGAAGTGACTGTAGCTCCTTTGTTCTTCGGTGGCATCTACCTCTTCTAGAGGAGGATTATACATGCTATGTATACAGAGATTTGAGCTCTAATGAAGCATAACAGAACTGAAAAGCAGAACAGTTTCTCAGGGATCCACCTCAGCCTTAAGCTGGCAGAGGCACACAGGACAAAGGATCCTCAAGGTGCATGCACTGCTGAAGTCAGAGCTGTAAACAGCTGGCTCCAGCTATGAGTTTGTGCGGTGGAGACAAAGCACCTTTAAAGCACTGCAGATGCTTAGGGCAAAAGGGCTCCTAATGCCTCTCACAACATTACACACTGGTCGTGCTCTGTTGACCTGAAGCTCTCTGATCAGCAACATTCAGCATCGCTCCAGCTCGAGTACTTTTCATGCCTATTCTTGCCAATCTGCCTGGTGCTCCCTAAGACTTTGATTTCCCAGTTCAAGCAAAACCCCAGCTACAGCTCTAAAGCCTGGCAACTAAACTCACACATCCAGTGCTTCTGCACACAACAGCTGCAGATTTATAAGCTAATTCTCTGGTTAAAAGCATGCAAGATTGGCTCCATGCTTTGTGGACTCAATCTTATGGATCACGCCTTAAAGACAGCTAAGCAACTCCCAGCTGATTTCATGTTCTTTCCTGGCTCCTGCTGAATGGGAAGTGAGGGTTGTCCAGGTCCCATTTGTTTATGCAGTTCTCATTTACTCTTAGGCAGAACACTCTGATGCCCATGCTTCTTCTATGCTTGCCCTCCTGTCTTTGTTATGTTTTCTACATTGCACAGATTTCTAAAGTTAGAATTATCTGACTGCCTACATCATTTGGGTACCTTTATGATTATTTTTATTTATTTTTTATAATCTCAAGTGTTTAAATAAACTCCATTGAGAACTAGTGACACCAGATGGGTTAAACATAGAAAATAAGGGGGTTTTGTTTCAGGTTTTTTTGTTTGCAGACATTTGTTTGAAGAATGGAATAACAATTTTATTTGGAACAGAAGCTACTCTAGTACATCAGAAAATAAATTTCAACTCCTCGCAACAATTTTTCCAAGATAGAAAGACAAAGCTTTTCCATTACTTCAAAGAAAAATTAATTTAATCTGAGGATAACTAAACAAAGTGTTTCACACTACCACATTACAATTGCTACATATGATGTCATACAAAAAATACCAGTGCAGTAATTTCCTTTGTAGAAAAGGAACAAAACCAAGAATAACCCTGGCTACAAAGGAATTACCTCATTACACATTATATAGGTCAATAGTAACACAAAAGAAAACCCTGCAAAAGCGCTTTATCATTACTGCCCACAGAACATTGATTTTACTAAGAAATGTTTATATATGTTCTCTTAACTTCAATTGGTCCTCTGTTTTCTATAGGCTCAGAGACACTCACAGTGGTGTCATCGAGCCTGACTCTCTATGAAATTCCATAAAAGAAGCATACTTGTGTGAGTAAAAATAATTCCCACATGTTACCAGGGGAGATATTCAAACTTCTGCAATTTGAGTATCCAGTTGTTTTGTATTGTGACCTGATAGAATTAAAAGGTTTTGGGTGGCAGGTGGAATTAGAAAATGAAGGTGTGAATGATTCATACAGAGATGTTTGGTCTGTTAACAATTAATTATCAAGGGCTGTCAACACAAGAGTGACTTTACATCGAGATACAATCAAAGGCCAACCACCACTCATTAACTTTTAAAGATTATCAGCGAGCTGGAGGCAAAACATGTGACAACTACATAATGCTTGTGAACCCTGATTTTCCCACTCTAAAAAATCTAAACCACTGTGGATTTATTTGTTTACAAGCTTTTGAAAAAAATCCATTTTACGCATCTCAGCGGGGAAGAAGATCACAGCCTCCCCCTCCACCTGCCTGGAGTGGAGCCTAGCACTGCATTAGGTCAAGGGACTGAAGTAGGGACAGGAGGAGCTCTGCTCCCACCCCACCCTCCTGCCAACACGAGAACACTTCCCAGCTACCTGCTGTGATGCTGAACACAAAGCACAGCACAACCGAAGCACAGATCCTGTTATGCTGCAGTTTCTGATGGGATGAAAATACTTTGTTTTGCTGCTACAAATGCAGCTGTACCCATACTTGTTATCACAGTAATACTACAGAACCACTCCTGAGAAGAAATTATTTCTGACCCTATCAAAAGATTTGCACTTTGTGCAGTACTTAAGATGTAGTTGCAGAAAAATAAAAGCCAATGCACCAAGGCAGCTGTTCTGTAGGAAATTACAGCAGTGTGTGAACATGTTACTAAGCAGTATCATAATACAGAACAGAGCAAGTGGCTAAAGATTTAACCAAAGCAGTTTTTGAACAAGTGCAACACTTCATATTCTTTTAATGTAGTCTAGGTATATGCAGAATTTCTAACATGTATCAGTGGACCAAAATAATAGCCATCTTAGGATACACAAATATCGGCTGGCATAGCTAAGTGCATGTTGTTGGGTTTTTTTTCAAGTACTGTAGGAAAAGAAAAGAATGATAAAAGGGAGAGGAGAAAGATGAGAAGATAGTATAGGTTCTACACAAACAAACCTCTCTACTCTTTGTACAGAGATTTCAGTAGAAAAATATTTTTAAGGTATTTAAATAACCAGATGATAAAACTGTGAGCAGAAGGTAGCACAGAGTTTACAAGCATTAAATGTCACAAAGTCTTGCCCACTTTCCTTTGGTAAAATTACTGCACTAAGTGAATGAAAGTGATCTGGTAGATGCAGTTTTCAACAACTGCAGGTCAAGTGCATCTAACACTCTGAATTAGCAATGTCTGAAGTACATCTTTTTGTCCCTTATCCCTCAAAGATATTATATTCTCATTTGTCTATCCTGTGTCAGGACACATCTTTTCAGCAATAATAGCAGAGACCAACACTGAAAATCACATGAGAATATGGGTGCTGCACTCAACTGGCTGGCATTTAGACTTACAAGTATTTTGCCCCAGAGGAGCCTATCTAATTTCTGTCCTAGGGAACACTGCTGTCTTTCACATAAAAGCAATACTCTGAGAGGCAACACACAGCTGTTTCAATACTATTTAATTTATCTGAGAGATGAAGAGCATAAAAAATCTGAATCAGAGACAGGGCCAGGACTACAAAACATGATAGATGTAAAATAAATTCAAGGCTGTGCACTCTAAGTTTTTCTTCTTGTGAAATGGATTATTAAGAATACAATGGGGCTGTCAGCAACATATTCATCTAGTATGTGCCCTTTTTAAAACATTCTCTTCTCAGTGTTTTTGCTGCATCTTTTGAGCATGCCCTTTCAAGGAAAACATCAGAGCTGACAAAACTGAGGTGTCATCTACAAACAAACACTGCAAAAAGAGTCTATATCCTTCTCACTTCTTCTCTTGCAAAATCCATAGAAAACCCTTACACATAGTATATGATAGATATTTTTATATGAGGATATTTTAGCACTCACAAAGGCCAGCTCATACACTATAGTCCAGCAGAGAGAAGGCAGATGCTGTTAAAACCTTCAGACAGAGCCCTGATGCCATGCCTCAGCTCTGACCTGCGGTCCAGACAGCTACTGCAGTTCTGACCCCTGTGTTAAATTTATCTCTGTGTCAGTTTCTCTTATTCCTGGACTAGAAGAAGCTGTTGAAGGCCAGTTCTAGTCCACTTCTCCACCACTTCTTTGACATTGTACATCACACCTAATTTGCAAGCTCCCCAGTTCTGTTATTCCTCTCCTGAGACTCATTTCAGCAGACTGATGTTGTGCTGCACTATGCACTACCTAGCAACACAGAGTATGTTGTGAACCAAAAGCAATTAAGATCTCATCTAGAACCACCAATCTCATTTCAGCTAAAAAAAAATNTGTTGTGCTGCACTATGCACTACCTAGCAACACAGAGTATGTTGTGAACCAAAAGCAATTAAGATCTCATCTAGAACCACCAATCTCAGATGCTGCACTTCCAACACATTACTAAGAAAACAGCTATGAGAAACTGAAAATTTGAGGGTGGGATCTAAGCATGCATTAACTGAACCTAAATTCAGAGCTTGGGTTTTGCATTTCTCCTGTTACTACAGGAACACAGTTTCAGGAAAACTGTGAAGAAATACTGTAGGTGTGAACTTTTCAGACCCACACTATTCTTACTGCCATGAAATCCATGGCCAGCTGCAGTGATCTTGCAAATGGTGTGAAATCCGTTGTCTTTTTTTCTTAGATGCCACAGATCATGCAGGCTTTGAGTAATGGAATCTTTTCATATCACTAGACCGTTTTCTGCCCCAAACCAGCAGAAATGAGACAGAGCCATTCCAGCAGCTCTTCTTCAGGATCAAATATTGGACATGGAGACTGCATTACCCCTGGGTTCCACAAAGCAGCAGCCTGCCTGATCTCACAACAGACCTGATCTCTACCTGAATACTCACAGTTCAACTCTTTAAATTAATTTTATTATTATTTAAACACTGAAACACAGGAGTTTTTCTGCAACAAATTTCAAATTGCCAACTGCTATCAGTGTGTCACTATGGTGGGCTGACCAGCCAAAATTGTTACCCTTTAAGCTTGGAAATAGCCACTGGAAGTTTATAAGTATTTCAAAAGTATTTCAAAAGTATCATGAATAATCATTAATGCAGAGATCCTTTTCTTCTGACTGTCATTAGAAATTCAAATTCCAACAACTGCCAACCTCACTGCAGTCTTGTCTTAAGGGAAAGCAGAGACAGAACTGACTGTCCCCAAAGAGTTATCCAAACAGCTCACCTTTAAAAGGTTGTGACATGAAAGTGACAGAGACAGAATATTTTCTAATAAAAGGAACAGAAGGCTAAAATCATAAAATATACTCAGTGTTTGGCACAATCATTTCTGAGATAGAGGAAAACAATAGGATTTTGATTGCTGTATAATTCTGCTAGTCCCAGAAGAAAAAGATAGGAAGCCTATGCAAATAAAACACACAGTGTTTTAATTTTTAGCACCTAAACCAGGGATTGTGTTCATCAAAAAGGGCCGGGCCGGAAGCTTGAGAAGGAAGTTGTGACTCATCTCTTTGCAGTCTCAAGGATCCAAATTGCTGGCATGCTCTACTGCCCTTTTACACAAGAAGTTAAGAGATTCTAACTGCAAGAGGAGATACTTAGTGCAAGGACCAATAATTTAACTAGCCTCAGGAGTACTTCTCATCATTTTATATAGAAGGTTATATGGCCCTGCCTGATAAAAACAAGGTATCAGACTTGCACATTATGACATAGGATGAAAATACAGGAAGCAAACTCATCCATATGCATTTTTAGGAAAAGCTAGAAGGAGCCAGGTTTCTTCTGAAGGCTGTTCACAGGTTTCAGATCATAAAAATACTAAGTCATTGATCAATTTTATGATTTTACAATGGAAATATTACAGCTGAGTTAAAACAAAATGTCTGTATCAAACATTAGAACTACTGAAGTGAAAGTTCATGGTTACAGTAGGCCAGCACCACTGCTTTCAACACTTTTTTTCCTGTTGCTTCCCTAAGGCAGACAGGGAATTAATCTGGAAGGTGAAAGCACAGATTTTCAGCTTTTCAAGTTTAAAAAAAAAGAAAAATCACTTGAGTCCTGGACACTCATCAGTAGTCTACATCTGTGTGCTTGCTTAGAATCTCAAAATACTGCCAAACTCATCTACAGTCCAGGTGTTTGACAGAGCTTGTCAGCATTTAGTAGCTAGAAGGTCCCATGGCTGAACCTCTACTATCAGCTATTAAAAATACTAGGCAGTGCCTAAGCTGTAATGTTTAAACTTCAGAAGAAAAAGCTAAAAGCGTTTTTTGTAAATTTGGACTTAAAAAACGTCTGGTCTGGAAAAAGCCTTCCAGAGTCCTCAGAGTACAGGCTCTTTACAAAGCAGTCTATTACCTACTTTTGACAGCTGAGGAGGCAATTTATGCAAGTGAGGTGCAGAAACAAGCCGACAAAGTTGATTCTGACGCAAAAGAAATTAAAATGTAGAGACTTAAAGTCCTGATTGATACAGTGAATTGAAAACAGCAGCCAAGTTAGCTGACTCTGCGAGACACTCTGCTTAAACAACACTTCAAGTCATTTTAATAAACATTTCAAGGCATCACCAGCACCAGTGAGCAGCAGGAGACTTGCAAGTGATACAGAATCCGTTAAAACTCTATTTATATCCTACCTGCAGAGTGACAATATAATCACAGTCTTGCTTTGTATTGATGCTCATTACAGAGACAGCATTACATGACCAAAGGTAAGACCAACACTGGACACCTGCATGCAGCTGGAATATTAGAAAAGGTAAAAAAGATGTGTTCCCCTCAAAACCATTGCTTTTATTTTAAACTGGGTTATTTAAACCTGGCTTCTGCAAGAGTCCAGATTCTGCTCAATTTTGACAGAAATGTACCACCACTGTTGGTAAGGTCAATTTTCAGATTAAGGCACAACTTGAATGTGTTTAGAAACTGAGCATACAATAACCCAACATCAAGAGATCCTATGCAATGGAGACTCACAGAACAGGGAAAAGATGTACCCTAGAAAAAAAAGATGTCCATAAAGCTCTTAGGCATTTCAGCCTATAACAAAAGATTGAAACCTCACATGTGTAGACTGTGACCTTTGAGCAACAGAAGACAATACCAAAACCACTTCTGGTGTTATCAAGATCATCAAAAGCAAATCCCTCGTGTCACCATTTAGTTAAAAAGTGACATCATTATGAAACCAACATTCTAGAACTTTACTGCCTCAAACTACTTCTATATACCCCTGGTTAAAAATTTTGGGAGCTGTTTATAAAGCATAATTGTAGATTGTGGATCTGCAGCTGTACAACATCCCCATACAGTCAATACAAGGAGATAAAGAGTCTTCTAGGAGATAATACAGAAGAGTTACATCCGGCTCTTGCTCTATTGTCTCCCTTGGGAAAACTTTTCTCTTTTCTTCCACTGATTGTGGAGAGTCAAGGGAAATAACGTAGTACAAAGATGAAAAAAAATATTCATTACCTAAACACTAAACATTTTGATCTTAAAATTTCTTCCTTGCCAAATATCACAACATCTGGACATGGTTACTGGTAGTAACACACATAAATTAGAGATAGCCACACCTTGACAAGAAGCCTTTGTTTTCCCATCTTGGCTTAATTTGATAGTTTTTACCTGCATCACAGGTGCTCAGAACACATGGACTTTCCCTGGCAGGGATGATAACCCTGCATTTTGGCAGACAAACACAATGCTGTCATGACAAGTCCCCAGAGAACAGCATGGGCACAGCACATGGCAACATCTAGCAGCTGTGAGAAGTCTGTATTGGCTGGCTTCTCGGGGTTCAGTGATTTGCTAGTTACAAACAAGCTGTGACTTTCAGGATTAAAGTTTATCCTTCCATCTGGTATTTTCTGATGGGAAAGGCTTGGAGGACCTCTTGGGTGGAAGGTCTTTCATGTCTGATTGCCAAGATTCTTTTCCTTTTTGTGGTTTGACTGCCAGGAGAAGTAACTTGAATTTGACTGGTGAACTGATGCTCAGAATTTGTAATTGGTGGATACCTATTTTGGGGGCTAATTTTAAAATTAATGAGCAATTCTATGCATAGAAGTCAGGAGGAATATCATCAAGCAACTGATTATAACCATTTTCCCTTCTCATTTCTAACAGCTCTCCCAACAGTACAGTATCTCTAAAAGGGTAGCATAATGTCTTTCAGTCCATCTACTTAAAAAAAAAAATTCCAATATTCACATGAGCACAGACTATGGATGAGCAAAGTAGGACACACTTCACAGCAGAATGCAAAGGCAGAAGCAGAGTGATGTTTGCTAAAGCTTGTCTCCACTATCAGTGAGGGAAAGAAGAATAGCAGCAAGCAAATAACAAATTACAAGTTACTAAAAAAGAAAATCCAACATAAAACCAATCATGAACTTTTATTGTTGATTTCTAACAATATATCAAAACAGTTCTGCAAGCCTATTTGCAGTACAAAAGCCAGTCCCACCTACTGTGCAAGCTATTGGTACAACTCTAGTCTTCAGGACAACTGCAGAAAGTGTTTCTATAGGTACTCACATGCACATGATCACTAGAGCTCATCTATATAAACACAAAGTTTTTAGTAGATCGCTGTCAGGTGACTGCAGCCTTGTCCCCCTGTGGAGAGCTGGGACACAGGAAGCTAATCTGCTCTAGTTCAGCTCACAGGAGGTTTTAAGTCAAGGGAATTTTTAAAAGGGATGCAAATTAAAATTTATGTCTGCTCATTATTGAATCAGACTTCTGCACCAGTAAGTGCCAGACACTCCGAGAGATCCAAAAAGGCTATTTAGGAAAAGCATCAAAATCAAGTATTCTTGACTTTGAGGAACAGGACTTACCTTTACAAAAGTAAAAAGAAAAAAATAGAAAAGAAAATACAAAACTACTTTGTGAACAGTCTACACTAAAAACTGAAACACAAAGAAAGCAGTAGGTTTGATTGCAGTGTGTGTTCTGTAGGATTTAAGTGTCACCTGAAGCTCTCCAGTACTTCATGCACAAGCCAGAAGTCACCTGAATACGATGTCACCTGTGAACTGCCTTTACTTGTGGGTAAGAACTGTGAACAGGTGTGAGGCAGAATGCTGCCTCCAGTGTATAGATTTTTTTTAACATGAGCCTTACAGCTCTCAGCAACAATGATCTGGTTGCCTCATGAATACAGATAATTCTATAAAAGAAATAGAGCTGCAGATTAAGGGAGAAGAAAAGACTGCAAACTTTCCTTTGAAATCTGTCCCTAATTTGCTTGCTTATGGAGGACGAAAAATTAAAATTCAGTACATTAAGTCAAAATAAAATCCTACAGGTTACTTTTCCTAGAGCGTTTTGAACTTGAAACATTTGTTGTTGAACAATTTATTTCCTTTCTCCCTCTCTGCACCCTCCCCAGCGTTCAGCAGTATCTCCTCTGATTATGCTGTATCCTTTGACTTTACTTCAGATCTCTTTCAGCTTTTGGTAGTCTCCTATTTGTGTTGTGGCAACAAGCATAAGATGCAGGCTCAGGTCAATTATACAATTGGTCAAGTCACTTCAATTATCTGGCCCTACACAGACCTGGAAAGTCACCCTTGGATCCCTCAGGCAATATACATAAAGTTATGCCATGAAGTAACTACGTCTCGAGAACAGACACATCCTGAGTGATGCTCAAGCATCAGAAGTCACAGTATCTCAGGTTCAGGGAATCTCTGTTTTCACACATGCTGTATCTTTATAACATTCCTCCTTCATCTTCCTATTAGCATGCAATAGCAAACAGGGGCCTATTGTAATTCATAAAGTAAGTCAATCTTCAAATTCTTGATTCATTTGTGTAGACTTCACAGGTTTCAACTCCTATCTCTGCAGGGAACCAAAGACCTTCACTCAAATCTGTATTATTAAACACCAATATATAAATGCTGCCATTTGGTCTGAAAGTGATAACAGCACAGAAACTCAGTTATTTGTTTTGCTGTGTAGCAGAGTTGTCTTAACAGGTATACATAAGAGGCTTAGTCAAAGACTCTGCAAAAGTCTAAATTCTCCATTTCCTTCTTTTATAGATTTAAATACTTTGGGAAATGGTTTGTTTCATGCTGTAATACATCTCCATCTCCCAGATGGAAGATTTCAGGTTAGACAAGAGAGATGATTGCCTCAAGCATCTGCCAAGACTTCTGTATATCCAGGCCTCCCACAGTCCTCCAAATACCTATGCCAAACAGCCAAGTTCAAAGTTGCTAGTTTTGAGTAGGTCATTAGACTAGGAAATAGCTAGACAGTCAGTGACCAATTGCTTACAGGAAGACAGTTTTGAAGAGCATTCAAACAAGGAATAGGACAGCTACTATCCAGAGGCAAGTGAGTAAGAACAACAGCCTGAAGAAATCATTGGGGCTAAGATGTGTCATGAGGACATACACATTGAGAAGATAGAGACAACTCATATGAAATCCCAAGAGCAAATCAAAATCATATTTTTCCATTTTTATATCTGCCAGAACTAAACCAGAAGAATACAGAGAAAGGGGAACAGGGCAGAAACTAAAGAAAAAAAACTTAGCCATCCAATTTATGCAGATCATAAATTATCTTCTTTGGTCAAACTACTATGAAACACATTCCAACAACCTGGCTGCACCCTACAAGTACAGGAGTATTGACAGGAAAGGCTTTTGTTTCCCTGAAAGAAACTGGCATAATCGTGTCAGTATAAACAAAAGAGTCCATCCTCAATGTGAAATTCTTCTTAGCATAAATGCAAGGCAAAGTTTAACTTTATTTTGCCTGACTGAAATACACACCTATGTATGTAACTCATTTAAAGAAGTTTTTGAAAGCAGATGCTGGGAAGCTCTAAAGCACTGTATTCCCTACTTACAGTGATATATAATTAGGTCATTCGTTACAAAATCTTAACATGATTTATTGTTTTATTAAGGCTGCTTTTAGAAACCCAGATCAAGAGGTTGGCTCAATTAGTCAAGAGCCATGCAAGTTCGTTTAAAAATCAGAGAGTTACCACCACACAGATCTCTGGGAAAGGTAAGATGATCTCAGATGGAAGAAACACAGAAACTAAACTACTCCTCAGCTGTTTTAAGGACTCTTAATCTTAAAACAGCCTGGAATTTATGACACTAGATTCTTGTTTTCCTAGCTCTGCAATCATGACCTTCTGTATGCCACTCTGCTCTTCTGTTTTTATATGTATGAAATTGATCTACTTATCCTCAGTATCAAGCAACTGATTTGACAGAAGTGCTGCAAGTATTAATTTAGTGTTTGGAAAAGTGCTTAAACACTTTCATCTGGAAAGTGCTGAAGGCAGACAGAGGATTACATGACATTCTCTGCAGCTAACCTGCTTTTAAGGGAATATTAGGGTGGGGATTGCTTCTAGGCAGAGAACTTCTACATTTAGTTTCAGCCTGAAAGCACTTCAAACATCTGAGCTTGAGGATAAGCCACTCACTGGGGAGATCTATAATGGAGAGGCTGTGCTGAAAGTACTGTATAGCAGTCCTGCTGGTTGATACTACCATCTTCAGACAAAGTCTTCTGTGAAGACTGTGAAGAAAAGATACAGTAAATTACATTGCAGATATACCTGAAACTATACAAGGTTCAGCTTTCTCCCAAAAGCAACACATGGGAAGAACAGCTTAGCTTGCAAAGATCATTACTAAAGTTTAGAGAAAAAGTACAATGCCCACAGTAAAGTCTTAAGAGAAAAAATACTTTCACCACAGCCAGAGTCACTTGAGAGCTTTAAATACCCTGCATTACTTTGCCTCTTAATAAAGAGTTCCCCTTTCATCAGATGAAACAGCTACTTCTGTGTCCTTGCAGGAACAGAAAAAACATTTAATAGCCCATTCCACAACAACAATCTCCAAAACAAACAGTAAATCAGATATTCTGTTTATTCTGAACAACAGTGGGAAAGTGCAGTTAAGAATACCTGTGATAAATCTGAGAATACAAATTCCACCATGACTGCACTGTGTTCCTTTCAAAGGAATGATTTTCTCCAACATCCCAAGCCTTCTTCCAAGTTTCACTATGAGATAAAGGATGCTCTGAGCAGAAGGCAGAGCAGTGTAACTCAGCTTGAGCACCCAACTCAGAGTGTACCAGAACTGCACAACTGACACGATGGCTCACTGGGAAATAACCAAGGCCACTAACAACAATGCATTACAACCCTTGTTTGGTCTAATCTAGGGAGCTAGGGAGCCAGGCAGCTTGCTCCTTCATGCAGGAACAGAATGAATGCTTCTGGAACAATTCAGACTGCATCACAGTTTTAAGGTTATAAATGCTGCTTTGGCCAGGCAGAGTAGGGGGGTAGAATATTCCCTGCCTTCATTACTCTCATTGTGCAGTTTTGAACAACTCAGTGAGCTTCTTTTTTATTCAGTCTTCTCACCCATGAAGTAGGATAACCTGTGTTTCCTTTCTCGAAAGTCATGGGAATCAACACTCAGAGAAGACTTGCAACTATGCTTTAAGCAAAGCACACACAGAAATGGCCATATCTTTCTTCTTCTAAAGACACCTACTCCTGCAGTTTGTGTGCTTTGGACTAGGAAGAAAGGGGGGTGGGACACAAAGGGCCATATCCTGCATAGCTCTGATGCACAGAGGAAGAACTGAACACCTCAGCCTCTTCCCATCTGAAGTGTCAGCTTTACTACTCACACAGCATTTACAGAATTCTCCTTGGGAAGTTTACTGCCAGGAGAGAAAATGAATTTAACTCTGCCCTTAAGAGTTTGTAAATTGAGAGTTTATTAAAAACAAACAATTAATATGCAAATACCAAGGCAACTTTGTTCCCAGTCTGCTGTGGCTGATAAGACAATCTACAGGGCACCTTGTCACTAACCCAGGTTTCATCTTTATACTGTGAACACTTCCTTTGTATCAGTCTTAAGATCTCTATGCAGTCTGGTAAATTCAGAGAAGATGCCAAAGGAAGGAAAATTAGACAATTACATGAGAATTAGTCAAGCAACTAGTTCCTGCCTCTACATTGCTTATGTCATTAGGGACTTTGCTGTTCTAAATATCTTTAGCCAAACTAAGGCAGCTTCTCTGCCTATATGCAACTCATCATCTACTACAGATTTCTATCACTATATTAATACTGGTTATGTATTCAAATGTTACTTTAGAAAGATTAGCAAAAAAAAAAATCCAATAGAATCCTTCACTGACAATGATACAATCCATGGAGGTGACTGACATACCAAAAATTTATTCAGGTTAGAAAAGGAGATGAATGATGGGCTTTGAAGGACGTGCCCTTTTTAAAGGAAGTGTATACTTGTAGAGATTAAGTTACCTGACACAAGGAAGAATCACAATAATTTTATCCAAGTAAAGGATTTTACAAGTTTCTCTCCCTTAGCTGAAGTTCATCCTTCACATGAGCAATAGCAAGTAATCAGTCTTACTTGTAGGAGAAAAATATAGCCATGTTTCACTGAGGAGGAAAGGGTGTCATGAAGGAGAGAGATAATAGAACAGTATAGCTATGAAAGAAAAGAGTCTGCTAATCCTGATGAACAGTGCAATGCTTTAAGAGAATTCAACACAATTATGCTGGATTTGCTGCCACTGTTTTGCCTGAGCCCATGTTGAAACACAATAAACATGAGGACAGGGGCCAAACTCTATCATACAGTTATCAGTGAGATATGTTGTACCCTGGGTTATGCAGATTTAAATGTCCTCCAAGTAGATAAAATTAATACATTCCCCATAGCCCTGTTTTGTCTGAACAGGCACACAACTCTTCTTCTGATGGCACAACCTTACACACTCACACTACTTTTGCTGCTCTGTTATTCTGGATTGAGTGGTTGTTCCAAGCATGAGCATGCATTTAAGACTGCCCTAGAGCCTAGCTACTCAGGAAATTAATTTCTCCTATTAAGTGGTCTGAAGAACTGGAAACAAGCATCAATTTGGTTGCTAAACTTGCTATATTGGACAAGCTGTGATTTAGTTTAAGACTGTGAGCTAAGATTGGGAAGTTAAGATTAAAAAAAATAATTAATGCATGAGACTTCTTTAAACTTCAACTTCTGTTTTCTAGACTATTTTAAGAAAGTCTTCCAAGGCCTTTATTTATTTTCTCCTAGTGGTAGAAGTCATTCAATACCCAAAGGCATAATCAGATTGCTTGAAGAAGTAAAACAATAGAGAAGCCTGTCTCTGGGCAAGGATCTCTCTTACTTCTGATACTGGGAACACATACACAAACAACATGATCATAAACACACATTCATTTCAAGGTGGAAAAAATCCACCTGTGTGTGCATTCATCAAGCTTTATTATTTTTATGAATATAATCATTCCACTTTGCAAAGATGGGGTACTGACTGTAACACATTTTCATTTTTTCACTGAAAAGCAACAATTTAAATGATTGTGCTCCTTATGCCTATGGCTCAAGGACCAGAGCCAGCAGCTCAAAGGAGACAGAACATTAGCACAATACAGTGAAGAAACTTGTTATCTCATCTTAAGCTTTTTCTATTGATCTAACACCCTGTGCAAAGCAGTAAGAGTGAATTTATTAAAGACAATAAAGTAGTTCATGACATAATGGCAATGCTTTAGTGCTGCAACTCAATAATGAAGGCAACAATCAGCAAGCAGATCAGATTTTCCACATAGTGCTAACTAATTAATAAGAGAAAGATAGGAAGAAAAGAAAACCTACACTCAAAATACAAAACAAAAAACATCTGAGACACTGCAGCATCTCTGAAATGCTGTTTTGGTCATGGCTTACTCTAACAAGGGCTATACAGAAGAAACACAAGACAAAGGAGGTGTGGCAGTGTGGCAGAGGAGGAATTTCACATAGTTCTCCCCAGATCCATTCCTGTTTGCACAGGGTATCAACAAACAGGGAAGCTCTCAACAGGGAGGAAGCAACCTCTCTGCTAGTTGGCAGGCACATTTTTATTTCACTTCTTCTTCCTGAAGAAGCACTCAAAAAGCCTCTAAATGTCAACCAAAATAGCCATGCTTCCTATCTCAAGGAACACAGAAAACATTTACAGATATGATACAACAAAAAAGCAATAAAGACACAGACAGAAAGACGACCAAGAGCAGCAGCAACAATACCTGCTGAATTTTCAGCAAAGGTTAATATATAGAGTGCCACAGTGCTTTTCTTTTTGTTTCCTTAAGCGATAAACTGAGTGAATAAACACCAACCCCAAAATTAAGTGGCTGTGTTCTGGTAGCCATCCTGAAGGAGAATTATGAATAGCTCAGCTTCCCCACTTCACTATTCATAAGACTCCCCAAATCTACCATATCTGTCATAACAGATGCATTGCAATATCTGAACACGGCACACTGTGCGACAGGAAATGGTACAGATCAAATCAGCTTGAACAAATCTGTAAATCCAAGGTTTCCTATGAGAAAAGGCATGGCCCCACAAAAGCTACTCATTTATTTCTATGCATTAGACAGCCTGGCATAGCATCTGCACTCTGCTTCATCCCCCCCTTTTTCTCCCTCCCTAATACTTTCCTGCGCACAGAAATGAGTCAGTATGATATTGCAGCCTATGGCTATGACAAACATCTTTGGACTATTTTTGTTCTTTGATGCTATGAATGTATTTGATATCCACAACCAAAGCTGTAATTGAATTTGAGGGGGGAGGAAAAGGCCTATTTTCTTTGCCTGCTGCAATGGTAGCTGAAACCAACAACAATAATCTGCCAGCACAAAACACAAGAATGACAATCATATCTGACACCATTTTCCAAGCCAAGATGATGATGGGTGGATGAACAAATCAGTCTGGACAATCTCATGCTGCAGCATTAACAAACACCACAAGGGTCTAATGCTTCATGACCCAAGCATCAGCTGAGGAGTAGACAGGATGAGTTCTAAGTCTTTTCCACCTTTAACCCTATTTCATTAAAATTACAAAGTCAAACACCTGCCTTGGACTTGCAAACTAACTCTGTGAGGTTACCACTTGCATTAAATCTGTCAGAGAGTTATGTAGTCCTTTCACACAGGGACTGTTTGCCTTATAAAGCATATACTCAATCAAAGAAACAAAGAGCCACAGGAAGAAACAGTGTCATGAGGTGAGGTAGCAAGGAAAATATGTTGGGTTTGCTTCATTTGTATACAACCAGATTGAGGAATTCTGATTCCAAAATTAAAACACAGTGAGAATTCACCTGAATCATACCACTGCATCTCTGCTGCAGCTCAGGTCAAGTTTGACATCATCCTAAAGTTCGTGAAGCGTCACCCACCAGAAAAGGATTACAAATGGATTTCTAACAAAGCAATATGGGAAGCACCAATCTGAGAACTGGCAGAGCCAGTTTTTATGTAAGAAACATTGGACCATTTTAAGATTCAGAAGTTAGCAAGGTTTGTCTGGAAGATGTACAGTGACTTCCCAGCTGTGCAGTGTGCCATCATCTACCAGGGCCAGGACTTCAAGACTGGAAGCACCAGTTCACTTTTTTCCCTTGATCCAAGACCACCAACATTCATATTGCTACTCTGAACACAAACACAACCAAACAATACCCAAAACATTAGGAATCAATACTAATACACTCTCACAATATTCATGTTTCTTTGCAGCCTGCTTGCCTTGCACATTGGCCCTTATGCAGTCTATCTACTCCAGCACCAGCTAATGCCAAGTTCTTCCTCACCAAATGTCAGATCAAAGCAGGTACTTGTTGAGGTTTTGGGTTAGGTTTTGTTTGTTTGTTTAGTGGGTGAGGAAAAGAGGAGAGGCAATGTCTGTTGATGCTGAAAATGCATGAGAGAATCACACCAATGTAGTGGGTTTCTCTGCCTTGAGAAGCTAAGATTCAGGGAAAGAGTCCCACCACCACTTTGTACTGCTGCTTCTAGCCTAAAGTCCCCCAAAGAGAGTTTCTGGTTCCCAGCTAGATCAAAGTCCGTGGAGAGCTGGATAATTAATGAAGTGGAAAGAGAAAGAATTCCCTCCCTCCAGCACAGGCTACAACTACTGCCTTCCTGCACCAGTGTTCTCCTAGAACCTGACCTTATGATAACCTGAATGAACAAGAGTTTAACCAGCCTCCATTACTGATCAAAGTTTTCCTCATCCAAGATTATTTGCAGTTGTTCTCATTTTAAGTATCCCACTTTACTTGCAACTTTGAGCTCCTGTTTAAACTATACTAAGTTTAATTGCTGCATGTGTGCTACTCGAATATGCTCTAAATTTCTTACAGCTGTTCTTATTGTGTGGCCAACAGTACACTTCTCCAGAGGGATGGGGAACTTGTAAAAGTAGAAAAATAACTCTACTCCTATTTCTCCACCTACACCTGCATAGCTGCCTACAAGTAAAAGGCTTAACATCAGAGACATACTGTTTCTGTATATGTAACAATTTAAGGAAGTACCAATATCTTCAATATTAGCATGAAAAAGAGAAAAAATAGATAACTCTCTAAAATTATATGCTGCCTATGGTACCTAACAACACTGCCTAGAGGAAAAAAGCAGAGACGAGGGGGGTCTTTTATGGTTATTGAACTCCAAGATATGATTAATTTTGCAACTACTCAGAGTTTCACTAGCATTACAGATGATCCCTGGAACACAGACCCAAATACACCAATGCTTCTTGCTGTAGTGAAAGCAACAGCAAAAGCTGCCAGCCCTTTGGAGGCCTTCTGTCTGGTTGTGTTCACTGACCACAGGGTACAGAACAGCATGGTCTGCCTTTGTGCATAGCAGTTCCACAGTGCATCTATCTCATCAGCATTAAAGATGACCAAAAAGTATGAGGAAAAATGCTGTTCTGACTCACTATTTCTCAAAATTGGAGTGGGAATTGAGACTGGAGAAAGGAAAAAAAAAAGAGAATGTCATCCCAGAAAGCAAGGAGCACAGAGTCAGTACCTGCACTGCTGAATCAGCATGAGCAAGGATAAAGTACTTTTATCAGAGTGAAGACTTGAGCATGGCTGCCTTGTAATACAGAAAAACAGCCTGAGCCTCTGCTCTCACTGTGGGGCAAGATTACACTACCCATAGGCTTCTGAGCAAAAGCCATAGAGTACTGTGTAAAGAAGCATTACTCTAGCCTATACAGTGTCAAACAAAATACAATACAACAAGGTCTCACAGTGCTAGATCCAACTTAGGAAAACTTTAGAATCACAAAAACTGCCAGGTGACAGATGTTAGGAAGAAACTGAATGACAGGAGCATCAGAGCTCTCACACTGCTTTGTTACAAGTGCCTCTTCTTTGCACTGTTTGGATTTAAATGCAGGGCTGGCTGGCCAGATTTATTTTCAAGTTATTTGAAGTTAAAAAGTTAGTACAGCTGTCAAAGTAGCAGAGCCTTAACACAACAGCTGGCTGAGAACATGCTACAAACAGAACTGGAGCAAGAGAATTTGACTGTATAATTTATAGAAATAAATATAATTTTTAAGTAATAAGTTTGTTATCTTTTACCTCCAAGAAACCTTGAGAAGAGGGTGCCAAACTACAGTGTAATGTACAGCTCCATGACCATATGGTAATGTTCTGAGAACTGCAAATATGAACATTCTGGACAGGGAAAAGCATTTCATACTGTCCCATGTGACACCCGTGTCTCAGATTGGAGAAACATGGATTTGACAGATGGATGAATCAGTGGACAAGCAAGTGGAGGGATGGTCACACTCAAAGAGTTGTGTTCCATGGCTCAGTGTCCAGGTGGAGACCAGGGATGAGTGGTGTTCCCCAGGGGTTGGTGTTGGGACTGGTGCTGCTGAACACTTTTGTTGGTGACAAGGACAGTGGGACTGAGCCACCCTCAGCAAGGCTGCTGGCAGCTCCAGGCTGTGTGCTGTGATTGGCGCTCTGGAGGGAAGGGATGACACCCAGAGGGACCTTGGCAGGCTTGAGAGACAGGTCTGTGTGAACCTCATGAAGTCCAACACAGCCAAGTGCAAGATCCTGCACATGGGCTAGGGCAATCCCAGGTACTAATACATGCTAGGCAGAAAATGGATTGCTAACAGCCCTGAGGAAAAGAACTGGAGGGGACTGGTGGATGATAGGCTCAACATGACCTGGCAATGTGCTCCTGCAGCCCAGAAAACCAACCATATCCTGGGCTGCACCAAAAACTGTGTGGACAGCAAGTTGAGGGAGATGACTCAACTGCTCTACTCCACTTTCATGAGACCCCTCCTGCATCCAGCTCTGGGGTCTCCAACATAAGAAGGGCATAGACCTGTTGGAGCGAGTCCAGAGGAGGGCAAGAAAGATGATCAAAAGGGCCAGAGCATTTCTCCTGTGAAGACAGGCTGAGAGAGTTGGGGTTATTCAGCCTGGAGTAGAGAAGGCTCGAGGGATCTTATAGCAACCTTCCAGTACCTTAAAGGGGGTCTTGAAGAAAGCTGGAGAGGAACTTCTACAAGGGAATGTAGTTATAAGGACAAGGAAAATGTCTTTAAACTGAAAGAGGGTAGGCTTAGTTTAGATATTAAGAAGAAATTTTTCACTATGTGGGTGGTGAGGCACTGAGACATCCCAGACAAGTTGTGGATGGCCCATCTTGGAAGTGTTCAAAGCCAGGCTGGATGGAGCTTTGAGCAGCCTGGTCTAGTGGGAGAACCATCACACATATGCCAACTTACTGGGGCCAAGTAGTCAATGATCCTGCTTATCTACATAAATAGAAGCCGTACCACTAAAGAATAACATCATCTGAAAGGTTTCAAGTGTGTTAACAGTGATGAAAAGCAATGAGTTTGATATGCCACATTCCCTCTGCCATGCATCTTCAAGAGTATTATTTTGAGAATATCCTGGAGTGCCAACATCCTTCTGTCTTCAGGCTACTAAAACTGACAATTTGGCTCCATGACCCAAAGCCACACTACAAATGAGGTGACTTATGAAAGCAATGCTATTCCTTCAAAAAAAATCACCAGGAAAATAGACGTTGGAAAGTTATCACTTTCAGAGGTCACAACCTCCATTACAAAGCCCAGCCAGTATGTGGGTGTGTGTACCTTGTATCACAATCCAGCTCAAACCCACCTTTTTCAGCAGCTTAAGACAGTGAAGGAGACTGGTCTGAAGCAGCTAAAAAAAGGGATGCACTTCCCATTATTTTCTACTATAGTGATAGTCACAGCAAAACAAAATGGAGGCAGCTGTTGTTCCGAAACGTATCAGACCTTAACCTTTACTTAGGATCTAAGCACACTGCTTAAGATCACAGTTTAACAGTTGTCTCCTTTGATTTTAAAGAGAGTTGCTCTGCAAGCAGAATTTGGAAAGCTAATGAGAAGGAAGAAATTAAAGTTTTATATTTAAACTGTATTTATATATACTAAACAAAATAACTTCCCATGACTTTCAGAAGAACAGCATTATAGCATTCCCTGCCTATGTTATCCTCCAACACATCTGAAACATGGTGAGGTTTTACTTCTAAATTAAGAGAAGCCTTCTCACATGTCCAGGGTACACTATGGCCTAGCAATGCTTGACTTGTTGCAATAGAATATTGGTTTATTATTCTGAAATCAAAATGGTATGTTAACACCAAATAGATACTGTGAGATGAATCCTCTTGCTACACAGAGTGACCAAAGGAGCGATCAAACAAGCTCTCCAAAAGGAAATTGAATTCAGCAAACAATACAAGTGGAGGAAATGTACCAACTTGGAACCATGTGGATTCGCTTTTGGAACCGGGCATCAGAGTTATTCACACAAAAGAATCATTGTTCTGGATTGTTATTGTGTGAGAGAAGGAAAAGGTTTTCCCTTCTCCTTTCTGCCAACCACATATAATATAATTTTATGCAATGGAATAATTTGCTTCCCTTTGCCTGTGCAGTGGTCACTACACTTTATTTTTGTGCCTAATCAATATAATGTTTGCTTTAAGATAATTTTTACTTTAGCCTAACAAAGCATTTATTTCCACCATTCTGTATGTGCATTTTTAACATATATGTATTTCTTACTTAGAAGTGCATACAGAGTGTTGTTTTACCACCTCTACACACTACCAGTAAAGCAGAAAGGCAGCTGCCTACAGACAACAAAGTTATTCACAAATGACACTTCTTTACCACTGCTCTCAATACCATCGTTCAGAACATCCAAATTCATAAAACTAAAGGAGGGATACTCATCATAGCGAGAGAGTTCACAAGTTAGTTACATGTCTCTAGAATTATCAATTCAGTCTTCCTGACTGTGTCCAGCTTCAGCAGTTTAGAGGCTTTCTACTTTAAGAGACATTTACTTTGTTCCCAGCACCAAAATTCCAGGTTTTTTTGAACCACTGGTTAGTTTACTCTAAGCATTAAACACCTGCCAGACAGTACCAAAATTCAGCTGCAAGGCAACACTCACTACCTTGCTGTGGTTATTGTTTAATTTCTTTTTGGCATTTTATCCACCAGGGAGTTTCTGCTTTTTTTTCCCTTCTACTGATTTTTGTAGGTTGCACAGGACAAATTAGGAACCTGATGGCCAGTTACTGAGAATTTGCCTTGAATTTCAGTGGGCACAGTTGCTGGACTCAGGCAGGCAAACACACCTGATGAACAAACAAAAGAGTTCCTTACCATCTTCTCCCATATAAAAGCAAGGGGCAAGGTACACCAGCAGATTCAAGAAATATAAATGTTGTATCACTGTTTGATAAGTGTGTGCTGTTTCAATATTCCCTAGATGTCAATTTATCCAAGCTCATTATGACAAACTCAAAATCAAAACGGAAGTACAACCATTCTGCATATTTATTTCCTGCAAGAGGACACTACTTGTCTAAAAGTACCAAAGGAACTCAGAGGAACTAGACAGCATTCTCAAAGTATGCAAAAAATACCTAAAATTTGAGAGTGCTGTTCCTAAATACTACCAGCATTTTAAAAGAGGCAGCCAAAAGAGCCAGAATGGTTCTGACAAGTAGGTATCATCCCCTTTGCTGCAACACAGGGATTGGAGATTTTTTTCCTCCAAAAAGTCCTTGGGAAGCTAAGGAGAAATGACAGACACTGGCTCTGCACTCCTGGGTGTGCTACTCTTCATGCAGGGGAGGAAAAGGTTTCGAGTGATAAAGGGCTTCAGAAAAAATCCCTGTTCCATATCAAGGGAAAGCAGATGAGCCCCTTGCCAGAAAAGCCAGATTGTAAGAGACAGAGCTGCACTCTGGGACCACTTGCAAACAAACGTGGTAGCAACTGTGATTCACACTAGCACATATGCTTGTTTTGCTGTTGAAATCTCAGTCAAGGACTCCATAATCCTAAAGAAGGAACTCTAAACGAAGGAATAAGACAAACAATAAAATAAAAATATCATTTTCATCTGTAAAAAGCAAAAATATTGCATGTGTTAAAGGGCTACATAAATGGACATCATCTAACAGAATGATGAGTAACCAAGCAGGCAAACTAACTTCTACCACCTGGTACATCTAAGTTTTGTAAAGACCTTGAAAGACCTGTTTTCTACATCCAGGCTGTTAGCTTCAGAGATGAAACCCTTACTCAAGTTTTAAGAAAAAAGTTTAAGAGATTTCTGAGCCATAGGATTAAATTATTTAAGAATGTTTCATCAGATTTGTCATTGCAAGATAAACTGAAATCTGTTAATAAAAAGAATATTAGGACATTCTTTGCAACCTGTGTTGAAAACAACAGATCACAGTGATAAAAAACATAAGCAGAAAACAACTTTCTCCAAATGTTACTGTTCTTGTATTTCTTGCAATCTCTAACATAACAAGGTGAATTAAGGACAAACTAGCAGTTCCTCTGTTTCGCTCATGGGAAACATAACTTCAAACCATCATTTTAAATGCAGTTTTCAAATATATATTATTTAATACAGCAGCAACACACTGCACCTTACAACAGTGCTGCACTTATTAATGAAGTTTGCAGTGCTTTAAGAAAAATGTGAAGAGAAGTGCTTTCAGCAGAATCATTACACATTAAAAATTAAGGAATCAAAAAGGAAGCACAGCTCAGCACACTTGTGATAAACATATTTCTCATTTAAACAGATCTGAAACAGCATCCTACCCTTAAAGCTGGTAACAGATGACTACAATGTGTGAACAGCATCACTCGGCAGTGTTTAGCCACCTTCTCTTTTTGCACTCATGATGTTCAAAAAAAAAAAAGGCATGGGGGGAGAGGAACAGGGGAGAAAGGTAAGCACTAACAATTTATGGATCAGCCACAAATGATTTAATCCAAATGGCTTTTGAACAAAGATGGCATTAGAAAATCCAAAAATTCAAATAACTTATTAAAGAAAGCTTCTTCCTTGCCTTCCCTAACAAAGTACTGTCATCTCTTTACCTCTCTCCAGCTGGACTGCAGACCTCATGAGGAGCCATAACAAATTAGTTCATGGCTGTGTAAGCTTCTGCTTCATTACACAGCATAATGATAATTCAGGGGAGAAACTCCAGCCCTGCTCTCTTTACATCCACTCTAACTCCCTGTAGGAAGCACTGTCTTCTAGTGATTTTGTTAATGGGTAGCAAGTTTATCTGATGTTCAGTCTTTTAATAAAACTTCCTAATTGCTTTTAATTTTTAAAATAAATTGAAAGAAAGATTGATGGCTAAAAGGAGAAAAAAGTCTATCTTGTTCCAAGGGCAACATACACAGTTAGGAATACTGCCTCAAAAAGAGCCCAGGACATCTGTGTGCATTCAGACAGGGCACAGCCCAAACGATGGTGAGCAGAGCTCCTGATGTGTCAGTGTGGAGGAGAAGCCTAGATACTGAACAAAACCACAGTTTTGTTGCAGAGTTAAGACTGCATTCCAGCTTACACCTTAGAGATCTAAGAAAGGCCACGAGTATCTCTCAGGCTGGTGCAACTGTATGCTACTATCCTTCAGCACCAGTTGGTATCATTGCCTGCCAGGCTGTAATTAAGTTCTGATCCAAAACTGTGTTTTAAAAAGGACACATGTCAAACCCCCTAAAATGTAACAAGGTGCAGAAGCCACCACCAAGTTATCAGCAGTCAGGGTGCTACTGACATCTCAAATGCTGCACCATCTCAAAAGGACCAGTCTGCAATGGCAGGAGAGGCTGCTACCACACTGTGCACTTAACTCAGGATTTTTCAATTGGTGATAAACACACACCATTCCCCAAGGAGTACTGAAAATGCATACAGCATGTGGCTAAACATCTGGAACAGAGATTGCAACTCTTCAAGTAAGGAGTACCAAGAGTCAGAAGGAGATCTCATCCAGCTTCATCCTTGTTTGCTACGTAACACTCTTGGTTCTCAGTTGCTGTGGCAGAGAGCTGTTCCCCAAGCTTTCCTTTTCAATACCTCTACAGGGAAATAACTTTGTTTGAGAACTAATATTTGTCAGCTTCCTCATTTTTAAAGAGCCACAGCCATTGTTCTGCAAGCCTTTTGGGACTACATGCAAAGCTGCCTTAAAATGCATGCATTAGACCCTCTAAGTTGCTTTGGCCTCAGTTTCTTTCTCAACTGGAGGAAAGAGACCTGCAGCCAGCATGGCCATCTCTAAACCACCTTGAGAATCTGCTATTCACCCAACATTTTCTAATCTATATCTTTTTACTTCCACTTGTAGATAGTTGAGTTTCCAATTCTCAGTCCCACTAATGAGAAAACAGTTTTAGTTGTTCATACACACAAGAGAATTTGCAAAACACTGCACATCTGACTTGAGTCAAACAAAAATCCCAGCGCTCTCACAGATGTTTGACTAGTCATGCCAGAAAATATTTTCTCATTTCCGAATATGACCTAAATCTTCCTTTTTCCAATATTCCATATTCAGTAGCTGCAGATGCCTCTTACCTTACAGCTCTTAGAGAAACACACCAAGATGGTCAATTTTTTGTAACTTTCAGACAATGAGATGTTTCATTGAAAAGCAACTTTGGAACAGGCCCTGGTTTGGTCATCTTATAGTCAAGTCAGTCATGGTTATGGGCACAAGCTACACTGCTCTGCATTGCTTCTGCCAGGAAGGAAAACAGGGAATAAAGAGGAGACAGGATAGTAAGTGCCAAATGTCTTTTGTCTACTATTTTTTGAAGGGTCTCAATTTAGATAACAAATAATTAATAATTTTAATTTATTAAAGCAGTATTTATTTAAGTAATAATGAGCTTAAAATGTCTCCAGATCTTTATTAGGACAACGCACTATTTCTCCCATATAGATGGAAATCATGGAACCGCTTTTGGTACAACATATTTAAATATCACAGTTCCTGTTTGTTTTAATTTTTAAACTAGAGCAACTACATCTACTTTACTTTTCAACCAAGTGGACAAATGAACACAGGCACCTACCACATGAATTTCTGGGGCTAAACCTGCAATATGGGATCTTAAACTACTGTGATAAAATCAGAAAACATGGCACAAAGCAGGAAAATTGAAGAAACAAGAACATCCTGTTTTCTTTGGTAAAACAATGCTCAGAGTCCCTCTGAGTTCTCTGACCCTTATTCATGCATAGACTTCATTCTTTCCCAGTAATTGCTCTTGGAGATTACACGAAAAGTCCATGAAGCCAGAGAAAAAGTGATAGGACACCAGTAAATGAAGCATGAGTCATTATTGTCTGCCATCACTCAAGCACATGAATGTGAATGCTGGCACAAGCCTAGACATTAAATGCACTGATGACACTGACTCATAGGTGCAGCAGTTAACCATCAATGTAGTCATCATCCTCTCTGTACTTCAAGCTTCAAGTGCACTCTGTAATAATGAGATTCTTCATGCTCTAGACAAATTCAGCAGTGGAAGGCCTGAGGCTTCACATCAATTCAGTTTGTGTCAATGGCTTAAAGAAGAAAAAAAAGGAGACCTACCAAGCTTCAAAACCTTTAAGTGTGAAAGAAAAAAAATATTGCAGTTTAAAATCCACTATGGAAGTAGAACCAAATAAAGCAAGGAGAGGAGGAGAGGGGGAGAGGAAATGTTAAAAACAGCTCCTTCTCCTCTGGGAAAAAATCCATTAAAACATACAAACAAATAAAAAACCCCAAACAACCACCTCTTCCTTAATATTACCTCATCCTGAAATGAAGCACAGGAGAGATTCAATTCTAAACACAGATCAAGACAAGTGAGTTAGTAATAATACATAAAAGTGATGTTGTGGGAAACCAACATGGGTATATGGCTGCATGTATGTAATGAATGTACAGTAATCTCAGAAACATGCTTTTGCCTGATGCAATAGCTAAAGGGAAAATAATATTTTTCTAAGAAGGGAAAGAGGAAATGAAGGGTAAAATACTGATGCTTTTCAAGTCAGCAGAATTTTTAGAAATCAACTTCAAATGGATTGACTATTTAACCTGAAGAGAAACTAAAATTAATATTTAAACTCATCAGCATGAAAAACGCTGTAACTCTTTCTTTGGAAAACTGTGGTAACAAATTCTGGCTCAATGAAAATTGCTACAATCTCCTCTATCACAACTCATTAAAGATCGAAGTGTCTGTAATTGAACCATAAATCTCCTTTGTTCTTAGAGAGACTAACTGAATAAAACAAAACCATAGATATTTATAGTGATATACTTAGCAGTAGCAAAACAAAATATTATTTCAAAGTAATATTATAATGATCTCTTATTAAAATCCACATCAGGAAAAAATGGAAAGAAAGTGTGAAGAACAAATAGGAATGGCTCTAAAACTTGGAGTCCTTGTGTCCCAGTCACAAGTTCTTGAGGATAACATTGATACAATTAATAATCAATGAATTAATAACCTTTGGGAAAGAGGGATTTTAGTCTCTACTTGGACAGTACCCAAGACATTCTGAAGACTACTTTAATCTAAATTAACACAAGCTTCCCAAGAAACTCTCTGAAGATCATCTTCTAATTTTGAGTCACTGAGGTTACCCAGTGAATCAGAACTAAAACAAGAAGACAGAAAGATGAGTTCAACGGAACAACACACAATAGAAATGGCTGGGGAGGGCTCTGGGAGACTGTCTCTAACTAATCATTTTTATGAAACTGAGTGAAGTCCCTGGTAACTCTTTGAAAATAATAATACAAAATTTTTCATCTCTCTCTACACTTGGAATCAAGTTCCTGACCTTTGGCCTTGCAACAGTAAGCACAGGTTACTCTTTGCCTTCTGAATTTGTTGTGTAACAAGGAGGAAGTTTCAAATCAGTGGCAGGCACATGGCACTGCATGCTCCAAACATGAGTTCATTTATATTGACAAGCAAATTTCCTTCCACCTCACGCTGATGAGGAGTTGAAGGGTCTACTCACTCTTACCAAAATGTTGAGTAGAGGAACCACTCAGGCAATAGCCAGAAGACAAACCTTTCCAAGGCAAATGCAACTCATCAGCATTTGTCAGGAGCATGCAAGTGGAGTACAGTGGGACACAGAAGTGCACAAGATGACAGGGACTGTGGAAAACAACAATTACTTTGCAAATTGGTAAACATATAACTTTTGCATAACTTCATAGCACTGAGCCCCTGTGTGAGACCAAGAAACACCAACTAAAGCACCACAGCATTGATAACTTTTGCTCTTTGCATGAACAAGCAGTAATCACAATGAGAAAACTTCTCATGCTACTCACCATTACAAAGTCCTGCTGAAACAGAGAGGCCAGAGCAGGTAGAGCTGCTCTCAAGCAGCTCCATTTTTGGTTTTCTGATTAAACACAAAGGGTGGTTGTGTCAGTTGTTCCTTTTCCCTGAAACATCTCTCCTGAAGATAGAGGAGGATCTCACTGTGGCTGAACACTGTTGGGAAAATTCATGAAGAGACTGGGGTTGTGGCATGATCAGTGTGCTGATGCCCTCAAGCTCTGTACTGCCATTTCCACAGGGACTGAAATTCAGGAACAGAGTTGCCTTGCCTGGTAGGACATGGAACTTGAAGGACTAGGTGGCACTAGATGAGCTAGATAAAGATGCTAGAGGGGTAGATACAGCATACAGTTGATCAGAGGCTGACTGCTTTATGTAACACAGGCAAGCGTTTTGGGGAAGAGTCCTGAACAAAGGCCATGTTTACCTTACAAAATCAAGTTTTGTATACAAGATTCCTCCCCTAAAATGAATTAGCTCTGTGCTTTAGGTTTCAGACATCCTCACCTCTGACATATAAAACAAAGATTTCACTTCTTGTATCCAGCAACTCTGACACAACACATACGGTGAAACAAATTAAAGATACAAGTCAAGTAAGTTGCTACATGTCAATGGCCCCAGACTCTACTGCAGCATTTCTGATAGGCAAAATATCGATTTCCTCCTGTCAATGCAGACGGGCAAAAAGCCCTTCCACAAATATTCCCTATTATTTCTGTAAAGACTATCTTTGCTCTCCTTATAGTGAGAGGGTCATAGCCTCCCTGTGGAGATGCCTTTATGTTCTGTATAAAATTGAAACAGGGAGCCTAATGGGTCTTGTTAGAGATTAAACAGGCATGCTGATACCTAGTTGAAATTGAACTTAACACCTCAGGTTGCTCACGTCAATTTTCTGAAACATGGTGAAAAAAGGTAATTGTCAATTAATGAACCATTGACTTGGGGTTGGTAGAAATCAATAAAGTGAAACAATATGAAACTATACAGTCTTAATTAGCATTCTGTAACAAAAAGGCAGACACAGAGTAATTGGCTGTTCCTTTGTGGCCCATCCTCTAAGCTATACAATTGTCCAATTAAAATATAACATCAGTAGCAACACAGTTGTTTGTTTTGTGGTTTGGGGTTTTTTTTATATGCACTAGGTTACATTTGTAAAATCAAAAGCTGCAGACACTGAAAGAGCATGCACAGAAGAGTGAAACATGAATCAAATCCAAGGGATCAAATTCAGGTCAGATACCACAGTTATGAACCTTAGCCTCCCAATTCACTATTCTTCTAATTATATGTAGAGGCTTGACGATAGAATTCACATCTCTTGGGTTCCACCAGAAACATAACATTGCTCAAGTAGAAATTTCTGTTGTAAAATCCTCTCAGGACAATTTCTCATCTTTCACAGAAGAAACAAGACCAGTTTCAGATCAAATTCATTTCCACCAAACAATAAGCATTCACACAGTATTCCAAAACCAAGAAAAAATACCAAGACTTCTTGAAGAGGATCGGAAAGGTTAGTATGCTCAGGAAAATTTCTCCAGCCCCTTTCCTCTCCTCATGATTTATGGTAAAATGAAAGGATTGTATCAAAATGGTCCCACTATGTTGCAAGAGCAACAGAAGTTCCAGAAGGGAAGTTAGAGACTTGCTGCAAACAGTGTGCCCAGAGGTATTAGAATAAAGGTCAACGTTTCCTCACCTAGACCTACCCTTTTGAGTTCATTACTGACTAATGTGTTCTTCGACTAGCTTTGCCTACTTGAAAATTTTATAATACAAGGTAAGACAGAAAACTTATTACATGCTGCCCATTAATTATAGAGCAAATTATAGGGGGGGTTGGTTGGGTTTTAAATGATAAATGATTACACTGCTATCTCTAGGACTGGGCAGGATGCCCATGATATAAGTAATTAATGTTGGAAAAGACCTCCACAATCATCAAGTCCAACCTTTGGCTGAACACTACCATGTCAAACAAACCATAACCAAACCACAGCACTAAATGCCATATTTCTTGTACACTTCCAGGGATGGTGACTCCATTACCTCTTCAGCCCACTCCAGTGGTTAAACCTCTTTCCAGTAAAGAAATTTTTTCTGATATTCAACCTGAACCTCTCCTGGCACAGCTTGAAGCCATTTTCTCTTGTCCTATCACAAGCTGCCTGGGAGAAAAGGCTGACCCCTCCCCTGAAATACAATCTTTTAGATCAAAATCCATCCAAACATGCACCTGTTTTAACAGCTTGAGGGGAAACAATGAGTCATTTAAAACAACAAAGAAGTGATTAATTTCTTTGACAAATTAAAAATTAAGCTAGATGGTTCTTTTTTAGCATATGTTGTTTGAGACTGTCAGGCACAGTACCATAAGGAGGTGGTCATTCAGACCCAAAGAGGTAGCTTGGTTCTTGAAGAATGAATGGCAGAACTGAAAATTAAGCTGTCTGTCCCATGACACAAACACGAGACCCAAAAAACTGCAGTGGTAACCCAGTCCATCATACTCCAGTAAAAGTTCTGACCAATCAGCTGCAGGAAGGAATCCTTCACTTCACAGAGACTGCTCTTCAGCAATCCTGTGTGCTTTATAGGTGTTACACAATAGAATGTGTTTCAGATTTCCTTAAATATGGTGGGTAGGTTGGAAACTAATAGCACATGGACAAGCAGTCCTTACAAGGCTACATTTTTAGCCAGTCTTACACAAGTGACCCACAAAACATTTAGGCTACAGAAGATGGCAGATTAAGCACACTCATTTTAAGAGAAGAAAAAAATTCTTTTTAGTTATCTTTGGGAGCTGGATTCATGCATGTACATTTAGACAGTGCCATGCCAGTACTAAGGGGTTTTTTGATAGAAACCCACAAACAAGTTTTTCTTTTCTCTTTTAATGAGAAACAACACCAGGTTATCAGTTTCAGGCATCTTGATGTTATTATCTCTGATGCAGCACTAGCAAGGAAACACTGTAGGGCTAGCAGAAGGAGGCAAACCAAAGAAAAAAATGCTGTACTTAGTAAGGATTAAAATTCTCAAGGTTATTTCAAAAGATTATTTAAGCCCTTTGAGAAGGAAAGGCATGGAAGAGGTGTCAGCATTCCATTAACAATGCACTTATTATCCACCATCAGCTGGAAATACCAGAGAACTTGGCATCTTGTTAACACCAGAATCACTCATTTGATTACACATAGATTCTCACCCTCCAAACTGAAATGAATCCTAAGCTTTGGAACATCACAGCATGTTGGACACTGTCACACAGACCATTATGGTTTTAATGCACAATCTAAGCAGCAGCATGGCTACATTTCACAGAGACTGGAAAGCTGTATTTGAACAGCAGCATGAAATTGTTTAATTAAGGACATTTTTTTAAGAATTATTGAACTTATTAAATTTAATGTCAGGCTTGAAATTAAATACCCAAACATATTAAACATTAAAAAAAAACCCCAAGAGTGCTACAGTAGTGTCTCACAGTATGTCTCAGCTTTGTCATGAGTTTCATATACACACAAATAAGGCAAAGGTAAAGAGTTTTGGGAGATCAATCAACACAAACTGTGTCCACGCTTCTGGTCTGGGACTAAAGCTGGTGGAAACGATTCAGAGTGCCACAGTTGTTGTTCTAGTGCCAGCACTTTATGGAGAAAAGGGGAAATGCAAAGTAGAACTGGTGTTATAGGGAAACTCTGTTAAAAAGGCAACAGTCCTTTGGGAAAGGACATTTCTGTAATGGTTATTCCTTTTACCCCTTTAGAGACATTCTTTTTGAGGTTTACACAATTAAAAAACCTTCACTGATATTGGAACATTTACTGGCTCTAAAACTTCCTTATTTGTTAAAAAGTGTACAAATCCTACAACCTGGTTTAACATTTACAGGGCTTGTTAAAGGTCAGCAGCAAACAGTCATGAAAGCTAAGAGGCAGTGGTAATTATCTTTTCAAAGTGAAAGAAGGAAAGAATCACTAAAGATAAAGGGGGGAAAAAAAAAGTCAGATGTCCAGTAGCAGCAAGGATTGTGAAGAAATTATATCTCCTATCCTGGCAAGCATCCTCATTCTTCTGCAAATAGCAAGGCTTTTATCATGCAGCTGTCAAATACCAAGACACTGTTTATCATGTAATAGGCAAGTCAAAATTCAGTGGTAGAATTTTCATATTCTGTAAAGGCTTATTTAGACAGATAAAAGGAAGTCCTCTTATAATTATAGATGAATCACAAAAAAAAAAAATCACCACCCAGGACCTCAATTAATTTCAATGTAAAGTCCAGTATGTTTGATGGCATTCCTATATTCATTTGCTAGTATGGCAAAGTTTTCTATTTTTAATAATAGCACAGCAGACATTGATAAGGAGCAGTCAGTCTCAGAAGATGTAACTGAGACTTAGAGGGTCCTGTGAAATTAACATACAACAAGCTTTGATTTGGTGAGATAAATAGAATAAGATCAGTCTTTTTCAGAGATCACTAGTTACATTTAATGTATGTGTCATTAGAGAAAAATTCCTGGAAATGAGGAAGGTAACAGGAAGATTTTGTTTCAAGCTGACTACTTGACCTGTTTGCCCCTACTGTGACTTAATAGCAAGTTAGTTCACTGAAGTGTCCTCTGCAACCAACCAGGCCAGAGTAACCTTGGAAAAAGATTAAAGGGAAAAAATATCAACCTATGATTCATTTCAGCTTCTTAAATCACTATAAACATGCCACTACTTCAAGAACCTTCCAGAAAAAGCAAGCTAACTTCCTCAGATAGCACAGGTTTTGTGCAACATTTTTTCACCTGCCTCTTTTAAAGACTTCTGAATGAAGAAGCTGAGATCCCAAGCAAGTCCCAATTGAGCCAGCAACAGAACTGCAAACATGCCAGTGAAACAATGACTTGCTGCCCAGCTGTGCAAACCTTTTAAAAACCCCTCAAGTCCTGCAGGTTTCTGCCCCACAGTATTCTCTCAGTCTGAATGATATGCTGGCTGGGCTCCTGAATCTCCTAAAGCAAACTGGTGTCACAGGCAATACTGCTGCATGTTTGCTTTGGTCTGCAGCACACCACCAGTCAGTATCGACTAAAATCTCCAGCAGACCAGGTCTAGAAAGAGACTCAGGAACAGACTTCAAGCTTTTACTAAATAAAGCTGGGAAAAACAACACCAAGATGCAGAGTCTACCTCAGCAGAGCCAACAGTTCTTTGGAAAGCCTACAAGAATGTTAATCCACAAGAAGAAACCATGGTTTAGAGATGCCTTCCATCTACTGGGAATTTCCAAAGGATTCTCTGAAAAACAGTATAGCATCTCATAGGGGCTACCCACCTCTACATGGGCTTCACCTACTTGCAGGAAGAAATGCTTGGAGAGCAAGATTGCACTGCCAGAAATGGTTTGTTCAACAGCTTTCAAAGCATTTGTGCACTGGAACTGCAGGCCAGGTGGTGAACTGGTAAGGTCAGAATGAAAAAATATGGTGCTCTACTGATGCCAGTATCCTCACACTTGTCTTTCTCATCCTTCTCTCCTCCTGTATTCAAGGATGCTCAGCCATCACTGTATCTCACGTATAATTTGGTTACCTCCTGAATAGTTTTTTGGTCAGTAGCAAAGAACTGCAGAATAGAAGCACTATCATCACCTGTCCTGACATGAAACCTGCCTATATGCTCCAATAGGCAGCACAACTCATAAGGGATGACCTCAGAATAGTCTGGGCTGTTCAGGGATGAGAGCCAACAAAGAACCCCTAAGGCTTATAAGCCCTCTTACAATTTTTTACTACAGTTGCTCTCCTTCTCTTACTCACCATCAGAATTCCAGGGTTTTGTGTTTTGGTGGGGTTTTCTGTTCTGTTGTTCACTGGCACAAGACCTCATTGTGTTTGCATATTTTGAAATACAATAAGCTGACAATGTCAATTTATATTCTTTAGCATTGGATCAATTATCTCATTCTTCCCTTCTGGTATTTCCCGCTCTTGCCCCAATGCCATCCACAGGAAAAAGTAATTAAAACTGATCTGCCTGCAGTATTTTGAAACAAAAGTTATAACTGTCACTTCTAAAGGGCTGGCCACTACTACTTTTAATGGCATCCACATGACAAGACAGTCAGAAAAAGCAAATTCAGCATATGGGGAGCACGGTGATTAAAGAATCTACAGATAGAAGGAGCATGTTTGCAAGTAAAAGATCCATAAAGTAATGTTACAGAAGAAAGAGCATAGGTTGGTTTGAGAGTGTGTGTGAAATTTTCTTCACTGCTTTCTTTTTCTTCTTTCAATTCTTTTAAGTAAAGCCACAGATACTCCTTTTCCTTGTGATCTGAGAAGATCCCAGACAGCAGAGGAAACTCATGACTCAAGTTTCATACAATTCAGTATCCTTCCCCCCATCCTACCATTACACATACATTAGGCATACACTAAGAGTGCAAGACTGAAAAGGAAAATATTTCTTAAACCAGCTCTGTGGCTGATGGCATTCTGCTCCTGTCAGTGTGGCAAATGGAGTCTACTACAGTGTACTCTTCTGTATTGAGAGAGAAATTACTCCTGCCCATCAGTCACAGACTGGATGAGGTACAAAATCCATTCCCATGATGAATAAATCAGAGTTAAAAAAGGTCAGGATGTCTTCAGTGTCTGCTGGGGACAAATCTCATTTAAGATTATTACATTCTTGTCAAGACCTTCACCAGAGTCAGCTTACCTACCTCTTTCTTCCCTTCCTGTATTTCCTCCCTCCTTTTCCTAAAGTCACTCAGCTGTGCACATATTTATTGCTTTACTTTTTAACATCACATTGTTTTCTCTAGCAAAGTAGGATATCTTATCCTGTAACCATGAAGATAGCTTTAAGCTCAAATAGTGTCCATTCCAAACCCAGCACTGAAAATGGAAAAATACAAGGGATGAGGCTTACACCCCAAACCCACCCTTTAAAGACTGTGAAACTCCTGGTTGTCCAACAAGAGATGGATTTCTAAATGTGAAGGACTGGATGTCTGAAAGGAAAATCCTGACAAGTTTTAGCAACAAGAGCTAAACCTGCAGTTAAAAGTTGCTGTGCAATTCAAAGACTACCCTTTCCCTACTTATCAGTTGCAGTGGCCCAAAATATCCTAGGTACTCCAAGAAAGGTTGAAGATTTGCTTTGCTGTCAACCCATTACTCACAGTTCCATTTTCCAGTGTGGCAGAGAGAAGCAATGTAGCTCAAGTGATCATCTGAGAACAAGAGCTTGTTCAGGACAAACTGAGGGCAGGGGATGGTTGGCTTCTCTGAACTAAAAGCTTTCTCATGATCTCAAATCAAACCTATGACTACTAATGGACTCCAACTAGGTCCTTCTGAGAGGCTGTCAGAGTATTTTTTCCCAAGCTGTCCTTGCAAAACCCTCCTTATCTCCATCTGAAGTCCTCAATTTTTTTGTGCTGCAGGAAGAATTCAGGTGAAAAACCACTCTGCTTTAGTGCTCTGAAAATAGTTTTTAGCCAGAAGCTACTATAAATTCACAGGACATTTAAAAGAACTGCTGGTATGTCATGGAGACTCCAACTATTTGGAAATACTCTTATTTGTTCCACACTTTAAGTGTCTTTACAGATTTCTAGTCTTGTAATTCATGACAGCAGTAGGAAAATGTGTGTGTGTGTGTGTGTGTGTGTGTGTGTGTCCCCTCCTAACAGTTCACTTGCTGCTGCTATTTTCCCTCTAATCTAGTCAGTCCTTGATCTGCAAGCATAAAATTTGTTCCTCTGGGGGAAAAAAAAAATCATTACACACAAAAGGCTTAAAATCTCCACTTGGGAATTAGCAGGTACATTTAAAGGTATTTTTTCCCCTGGTATTTGCCTCAAATGAAAAGAAAGCAGATACTGATATTGAAGAAGAACAAGATAGCTTTATACAAGGTCTGCTTAGCCCTTCACCAAAATACTTTCTAACAGAGTCAATAATCAATTAAGGAACTACTCTACTTCAGGAACAATTCTACACACAACGTGGAAGAAGAGCATTCAGCTACCGAGCTGACAAGAGCAGCCCTGCCACAGCCACAGGAGCCGTGTGCTGGAGCAACTGCAGCCCACGCACCCTGGCAGGTGTAGGAGTGCCCTCCCGCACCTCTGCCAGCACGGGCCCTTCCAGGGGGAGCTACAGGGGCCCTCCCAGCCTCCCAATGCCACACAATCCTAGGTCAGCAGATGCAGGCAGGAGGATTTGTGAGTTTTCACAAGCATTGCACAGGTCAGAGGGCACATTTTGCTTTAAGTGGAATTGAAAGTGCCCACTGAATCAGCAGAAGATTTTTTGTTAACACTGTGAAAGAGCATTTCAGGTCTGAAAATAAAGCTACGGGTTACCAAGCTACCGTTCAACAGCTACTGTGCATGCCACGGCTTTCACTCCTTTGGATGCTTAGTACCCACAAAGCCAGCTCCCTATCTGGGTAACACTACCTTTAAAAACACCCCGCTGCTGAATGAGAAACGAGGAATTGTTTCCACAGCAAGAACCCTAACGAGAGACGGGAGGTTAAAAACCTTGTAATAAAGAGCGAATGAGAAGGGAAAATAAGCTTTGCTAACCCTCCAAGTCTTATTTGTGAAATTAATTAGTTAATTACAAAATAAGCCCCGACGCATTCTTGCTGTCCCGGAATTTAAGCTGAGGCAAACCGCAAGCGCGACGGCGCGGTGGGATGAAAGCGGCAGCGGCGCGGGCGGCGCTCGGCAGCCCCCTGCTGGGCTGCGGCAGCTCCCGGGAGCCCAAAGGCCGCTCCCGCTCCCGCTCCGCTCCCGCTCCGCTCCCGCTCCGCTCCGCTCCGCAGCCACGACACGCTGCCCGGAGCTGCCGCGGCCCCGAGCAACGCGGCCGCCACCGAGGGCGGTCTGCTCCAACGACGCGGCTCTAAGCTGCCACTTGCCGTTCCCGCATTGTGTCAGGAGTGTTTTAATTGCGCGAGACAGCTCAATAAAATGTTTTAAAACAAATGTCGGCAACACAGGAGTGAACTGGGACGGTGCCGACGCAAGCTCGCCTGTCCCAGTGGAGTCGTGCAGGGCACGCTGCTCCAGCCCCTCCCTGCGGCACTCTTGGCAGCCGGCTCCTCAATTTAGTTTTAAGTGTTTGCTTTTAATCGCACATGTCGGCATGCCGGGTGGTTAACTTACAATGTGTCACACAAAACAAGAACAAGCCTCCCAGTTAATCAAATACCAACAAAACGTCTCATGTCATATTAATGATACTTGGATCAGAGCCAGGAGGAGTAAGTTTGAAAGCCAAGATCCCTCTGCTTTCCTCACTATCTTAATCACTGTGCTGTACGCTGAAGTTGCTAGAAACATGAACATCAAGAGCTGACCTCCGGTATGCTCTCACAAAAGAGGTTTCCAGTGATGCCTGCGGCTGCATCTCTCTTCCTCGCTAGAGCAGCGGGGAAGCCAGGCGAGCTCTGCAGCACACACGGGACCCCAAAGCCTGTCCTTACATCCCATACAAGCTCACACGCATGCTACAGGTACTGCTCTGCTGGACAACCCATCCTCCAGCCCCTGGATCGTGGGAAAGATGTGAAGGTTCTCTCACCCCGGTTACACCCACACTTCTCGAGACAGAGGCATTGTGTCTGTCCATGGGCACTCGGCAGCTTTAGTGCTGGCACCCAAGCACACATGGCCATGCAGTGGGGTGAAACTGGTTACCTGCAACCAGAGCTGAATGCAGGAGCATCTCTTGCAGGAGCTGTGTGGGCACATGTTAAGCTTAAACCAGTGACCAAACTGTATTTTAATTAGAGCTGGGTTCAGCTAATCAAAATCTTTTAAACATCTCCAGATATCACAGGAAACAGATTTCTCTATACAATATAAAGTAGATTCTTAGGCAAAATTCAAACTTAGTAAATGTGGGTTTTTTGCTTTCTCAGTGTAAAAGTAAAAGATCCATAGACTGGAAGAATTTACTCACCTCCCTGATCAATTAAGTCTAATATTTAGAGCAAAAAAACAACCCTCAAGATGCTAGGAACAAAATGCTGCAACAACAGTAACAGTAATATTCTCAAGCTATAAAACCACTAAACCAAACTTGAAGTCTCAATTTGCATTTCCCAAAGTGAGCCCTAACTTCAACATATTGTAATAACATTGTATTAAATCATGGGGGTTTGTTCTTTGGCTTTTGGAGGGGTGAATGAGAGGCCTTGGGTTCTTTACACTTTCCAGTCTTAGATAGATACAAGCAGCTGGCTCAGCCAAAGAGGATGAGTCCACATAACTAACTACAATTATCCCACTTTTGTATCCAGGAGAAATAGGGGAAACCTTTCCCCTTTCCAGGGTAAAACAAACTAATTAAAAAAAAAACCACAAAATCCCGGAACACATCACTACCACATACAAATTTCCAGAGAAAATGGGAGGATGGGGAAAGAGGAAGGAAACAAACAACAGTTTTGGCTTTGAATTTCTGCACAGGACAAAACCTTTATTATTTTGATTACACCTTTGCAGTAAAATTTGAGTTTTAGAAAGGTAAAAACAGTAGGGTCAACAATATTACCAGTTCCTTAGAATCTTAAAAGGATGAACAGGTATTCAGGCAAATGCCTCACTTATTCCAAAAACGGGTCTCATTTGCTAAGAAATAAAATAAGTTATAGTTCGATACTATAAATCTGTTCTTTCTAATGTAACAATATTCCAATACACTCATTTAACAATCCCATATGCTAAGTCCCTCTCACAATTGACAGAAATGTCATGGCCAAATTTTTTGCATTATTTGCAAAATAGATGTAATATTTTATATAAAGAATACTCACTTCCTTTTGGATACTATCTAGAAAAATACATTCATTTTTCATAATACAAGATCCAAAAATATAAAGCCACCTAACCTTTTTAGAGCAGGTATATCCTACTGAATATTACACACTTTGGGCAAAACCTGAAACCAGTAGTGTATGTTAGAGAGAGGGCATAACAAAGAAGACAAACATAAGTCTTAGATAAATTCTTCCTTACCACACAAGTATCAGATAGATAGAAAGAGGACAGATTCCCCATAATATGCCAAAGAAACGTATTACAATAGTTTAATGATCCTACATATTAATAAGGAACATGCATTGGTCTTCAATGTGTTCAGAAAATAAAAATGCAATACAATTACACATGCCCATATTAGTGCAAGTCCAGTCTCTGTAAAAATTGCTCCACAATTCCATCCAGTTTCAAATCAGATTATTTTCTCCTAGAATACTATCCTAGAGGACAAGCAAACTGATACAAACCCCCTCACTTTACAGCTCATTCATAAGTTCATAAACAGCCTTGAAAAAAAAATATTCCTTAGAATCAGATTGGTTTTTTTGATCCAGAATGATGAGTCCAGAAGAGGCCAGATTGATGAAATTGTGCAATCATACTGGTAATCAAAGTAGTGACTCAAACTGTTCCCAAACAGCTGAAATCAAGGCAGGCAGCCGGGCTGAGACTACAGCTGTTTATGAAACGTTAACTGGGCATTTCTCTCGGTTCTGAGGCAGAATTAACAGCCTCATGTACCGACCTTATGATTTAATTGCCTGCTATAATACTCTGATAGTTTAGCAGTTCGAGATATCATCATTGTTAACACACTGATATATTGATTCAATTCACTCCTGACCTGGATTTACTGCATTGCTCATTCTGATTTAGTATTTCAGACTGCAGCTATATGTAAAACCGAGACTTACTTGGCTCTTTTTTTAGTCCATTAGGAACAAGCGAGAACTGCTTCCTTTTTCAGCCTTCAAATAGGACTGGTAACTACAAGCCTGAAAGATTGATTGTGCTGCTTTTGGCTGGGGTAGAGTTAATTTTCTTCACAGCAGCTGGTATGGGGCTATGTTTTGGATTTCTGCTGAACACAGTGATGATAATATAGTGATGTTTTTATTATTGCTGAGCAGGGCTTACACAGAGCTGAGGCCTTTTCTGCTTTCCATGCTGCCACAGTGGTGAGGGGACTGGGGGTGCACAGGAGGCTGGGAGGAGACACAGCCAGGGCAGGTGACCCCAACTGACCAAAGGGATATTCCAGAGCATGTGGCATCACGCTCAGTATGTAAAGGGGGCTAAGAAGGAGGAAGTGGGGGATGTTTGGAGTGATGGAGTTTGTCTTCCCAAGGCCCTGCTCTCCTGGGGATGAGTGAGCACCTTTCATTAATTCCTCTTTTTCTTTGCTAGTGTGCACAGCTTTTGTTTTCCCTATTAAATTGTCTTTATCCCAACACATGAGTTTTCTAACTTTTATCCTTCCAATTCTCCCTGTGAACCCACAGGGAGATGATGGGGGAGTGAATGAACAGCTGTGTGGGTCTTGGTTGCTGGCTGGGGTTAAACCATGATATTTCTTTAAGAACAATTGTTTGCATCTTTATGTTCATGTATTTGCTGCTCCCCCTTCCAAAAAAATACACAGTAAAAGAACAGACATTCTTTTACACAATTTCAAATATCTCTAACTAACATAAAAACAGTGATAAATGTCTGTCACTTCAGCCAGGTAATAAGATGCACAGTACAAACCTCTATTGCTAGAATAAAACACATTCACTAGTAATTGACCAAGATGTATCTTCTGACAGAGGCTTCCCACTGACCTTTCATGCTGAAATACCTTTACATTTGGATCCCACACTTCACTTACAGTTACTGTCCTCAGGCCAATGGTAAAACTACTGTCCCCCCACCCTATGGGCAAAGACCCTCAGGAAAAACCAGATTGTCATTCACACACTTCAGTACGTTATTGAATTAACAAGATCCACTGGTAAGAGGTTTCCCACACTTAGGTTATGAGAACCTTTCTTCTAGAATCCACCAGGCACTTGGAAGCTATTTATGCTGCCATTAACAGCATATGCTGTGCACACATACAACACTTAGTGACAGAATGATTTGCAGGGCATGGAGTAGGCTAGAATAAAGGGATGCTGAGCTGTCAAAGTAACCTCTCATTAAATCATAAGAAAAGAGTGGAGAGGAAAGAACAGGACATAGGGAGAAGTGGAATAAAACCAATTTAAATAGCTTTCATGCTGTTTCTAGGAGACAATGTAACACAGCTGTTGAATGGAAGATGCCTGTTGTCAGCAACAAGCATACAACAACAGGAATACAGAAGGGTGGGGAGTCGAGAGAGGGAGAAAGGGGTACACACAGACACTGTTTATAAATCACATTTCAGATTGTCAGTTTCCCCCGCAGAACTAAATTAAATAAAGCATGAGTAAGCCAATATAGTCAATGGAGAATTTAAACAAAGAAGAGCCTCAGCTTTACTAAAACAATGATGATGATAAATTTAATAGAAACACATTAGAACTTTTGATGGATGCAAAAGTGTTTTATAATCTACCAGAAATACTAAGCCAGACTTTGTGCACAAGACTGAGCTGACACTACAGGTCATTTCTTTTGCCGAAACAAGAACTGGTTTGGCCTAAAGAAGAGCACAGCTGCAAGGAATCTGTGCCTTACAGACAGATGATACTGAAATGTTGCTCTTCTGCCTCAGGGCATTTACAGAAGTAGCTCAGAAAATGTTTTTACGGATGAGAGGACACGCCAGGTACACAAAGTCCCAGTTCCAAAGAACAGACAGCCTCACTGCTAATTTCTTTTTCTGCTTTTTAAGAAAGCCTTTCTATTTAAGGTTATCTGACAAGTGCAATCACCTTCTTGAGGACTTAAAAAGAAAAAAAAAAAGAAAAAAGAAAAAAACGGGCAAGTTATGTATCAGGCAAAGTTTTGTATTATTTATACATTACAATCACAATTTCTGTTTCAATTTTCAAGTATTTTCCACCTATAAAAGTCCAAAAACTTACAGTTTGCTTTTTCATCCTTCTCATTTACAAATAAGAAAAGCAATTTCTGTTTCATACACAAATAATACTGTGGTTCAAGGAAGGCCAAACTACTTGACTAGAGCCACAGAATAAGTCAACAGTAGAGCTAGGAATCATAGAATACCCTGAGTTGGAAGGGATCCAAAGGATCATCAAAGTCCAAGCCCTGACCCTGCACAGGACAACCCCAAGAATCACAGTATGTGCCAATGAGAGCATTGTTCAGACACTTCTTGAACTCTGTCAGATTTGGTGCTGTGACCAGTTCTCTGGGGAGTCTGTTCCAGTGCTCAGCCATCCTCTGGGTGAAGCACCTTTTCCTAGGAAGTTGCAGACACCTCCCCTGACTCACTGCCCCTTCTCTTCCCCTCACAAGGAAGTTGCAGACTGCAATGACATCTCCCCTCAGCCTCCTTTTCTCCAGGCTGAAGGAATCAAGTGACCTCAGCCTCTCCTCATACAGCTTCCCCTCCAGGCCCTTCATCATCCTCATGGCTCTCCTTTGGGCGCTCTCTAATAGTTCAATGTATTTTTTACATTGTGGTGCCCAGAACTGCACACAGGACTTGGGCTGTGCCAGAACAGAGCAGGACAATCCCCTCCCTTGCCCAGCTGGCAGTGGTGTCCCTGATGCATCCCAGGACATTGCTGGCCCTCCTGGATGCCAGGCCACACTGCTGAGATAGATTATAGCTGTCGCTTTTCCCAGTCCTTTGCTTTTGTTACATGACCACAGAACTGCAGAGGTTAATCCAGGCTGACTGGCCATTAGACAAAAAAAGCATTTAAAGAGGTCCTCTGTAGAAGGATTTGACTGTTGGACCTTATGAGGAGCACACTGAAGAGAGTGGCTTGACTCAGAAAAATAGGAAGGCTTAGCAGATTCCACAGCTTTGTACCTGCCAGCTTCAATGAACTTCAAGATACTGGCCTGGTAGACTACTTAGTACGTAGTAGGCTACACTAAGTGCCCCAGGCAACTTTGTTACATTACTTTACTCCAGAAAAGGCAACAGAATTTAGCAGAAAGCTTGATACTTAAAGGAAATTGAACTGCTATTAAATGCATCTTTTTCCAAGGTCATTTCTTTAAGGTTATTTATATATAGGCAGTTTGGAGACAGACATACTGAACATTACATGCAATAAGAAGATGCAGAACAGTGCAGAAAAAGTTTGTGTCATTTAAATCCTGGTATGGCAATTGTTGCAGCAGACATTCGGCCCAATAATAATTGGAAAAGTGCCACCCATTCATCAAAACTGGATCTGTTTATAGGCATATACTTTTTTAACATTAAACACCTGTATCATGGACTTCAGCTGAAGATCTCATCAGAGATGAGATGCCTGAAAAGGCATGTTCTTCTGGCATCTGCTGGTTTTGACAAATTGTCATGTTCTTATAAGAGAACACACCAACATGAAGTTAACAGTCTAATTAATTTCAGACATTTCAAATGGATGGTAGTACCTCAACTGAAACACAATTGTACTTTATTTTAATTAGATCTGTACAGATCTAGGAAAAATGCTGGTATCAAAACTCAATCCTGAATGAGCAATCCACAAAACTCCCAGATTCTTTGGATTGGAGATTCTAAAATGGATAAGGAGTCCTAAAGCTTCCTATAGAAGCATGCAGTAGAGGTTTATCCTGCAGCAGATATAAAAGAGCAGAAAAGGCTACATGCCTCTATGGATGCAGATTATAAGGCTCACACAAGATACTATGTTCTAAACTCCTGCAAATCATCTGATTTACAGTAACTATCTCTGTGTATTCTTTACCCACAGCAAGTGTAAAACAATTTGAATTAAGAACACCACAGTTATTTGGAAAGTAAATTTCCCAAGATCTGTTATATACTGCAGATCTGCTAAGACCCATTGCTTTTAATAAAGTTTTACTCCACAAGGCCCAATCTGTCTGCAACAAAGAAGGAACATCTCTGCTAGGTCTGAAAACTACAGCAGAGGTAGCAGACAGTTCAGACACAAGACTCAGGTTTATTGCAAACTGATCATAGCAGGCTGGCTGATAAAATCTTCATGCTTAGTACTTAAAGACCATAGAAGAAAACACTGGTTTGTAAACTCCCAAGAGGGACTACCACTGTTAACCAGTGGCATAGCTTTGCAACCAGACCATACCACCTTGAAACGAGCTTTAGTATATGCAGTTCTACTTAGCAATTTAAGGCTGAAACAAACTACAACCATGCCCCAGGTATCAACAAAGCAGACACTCCTGAAATGCATACTTTTTAGCAGTTTCACAGAGTAAAGCTACGGTCCCCACAAAAATTTGTATAAGAAATGGGGGATATATGCAGAAACATCAGAAAGTGTCTTTAAAAAAACAGAGATAGTACATATGAGGGAAAGAATCACATGATGGTTGAGGTTGAGAGGGGTCTCTGGAGATCATCTGGTCCAACCTCCCTATTCAGAACAGGTTACTGAGGACCATGTTCAGACTACATATAAGGAAGAATGGTTTTACAATGTCAGTGGTGGGACAGTCTAAAAGGTTGCCCAGAGAAGTGATGATGTCCCATCTCGGGAAACATTCAAAGTCAGGTTGGATAGGGCTCTGATCAACTTGGTCTAATTGATGATGTCCTGCTCATGTCCTGGTTCATCAAAGGAAGCTGGACTAGATGACCTTTAAAGGTCCTTTCCAACCTAAACTTCTCTAGGATTCCTAGGATTCTATGTCCAGATGACTTCTGAATGTCTCCGTGGCAGGAGACTCCACAAACTCTCAGAAACCCATTCAAGTGCCTGATCACCCTGACACTGGAAAAATGTACTTATGTTTATTTGTATTTCCATTTTTGTCATTGCCTCCTGTCCTTTTACCAAGCACTACTGAAAAGAGTCTGGACCCATCTTCTTTACACACTCCCCTCTGACACCTACACACTAAGATCGCCCAGTCCTTCTCTTCTCCAGGCTGGACAGTCCTAGCTTTCTCAGCCTTTCCTCCTAGGAGACATGCACCAGTCCCTTAATTATCAAGCATAACAAGGGTTACTGATTCATCCAATAGAAGAGATCAGATCTGAGTCATCCAACAAAGGTGCTACTGACATTTCATAATGGAGAACGTCACAGAAGATTTAATCACCACCAGATTTCATTGCTATCACTTTTCTTGATTAATTCAATGGTAAAGGACAGAAAAGTGAAGTGATCATATCAATTAACACTGTACTGTATTAAATGATCAGCAACAGAATTCTGAAGTGGAGAATAAAGAAGCAACAGATACAGCAAGGTGTTGCTGTACCTGAGTAACTAAATCTAGTTCTCTCACTGTGATCACACTTCCATTTAACATTCAAGATCACACAGAATCTACATGAAAGTAGCTTGGACATGTGGCAACACAGATGAGCCACGCTGGATTTCTTGTGAAGAACGAAGCAGTTCATACCATTTAGAGCAGTGTGCTCCCCTGCAGAGCTCACTGCCCTTCACTGGTTGGTGATGGCACACCTGCCCTACACAGCCTGCTCCATGAAGTGCTAAGCACACCAGCACTCCAGATGCTAATTGCTACTGCTCCCCTGTGCCTGCCTTTCAAACGAGGGGAGAAAAAAAAATATGTTAAAAGGATTGTANGGGCGGCGCGCGGCGGGGCCGCCCCGAGAACAAACTCCCCTCACAGCGCAGACAGCCCCGTGCGGTACCGAACGCCACTGTCGCGGCCGGCAGCAGCTGTACTTTTAACTCATTTACTCCGCTTAGTTAAATACAAAACAAGTTAAACTTAACAGCAGATAAAAGAATCAGAGTCAGGTTACACACGGATGCCAGCCTCCGTCTTGGCTATGTCTCATTTGGTATTTTTCTTGCTTCAAACGCTGCAAACTCTGCACTTGGGACCAACGTTTGCTATTCCATACCAGTTGTTACTCACATTTACACCTACTCCATTTAGTTATGCACATGATGGACATGTAAAATCGTCTCATTATTTGCAGAAGGCCATGGTGCAACACTCTTTAGAAATATGACAAACCATGAAGGACAAACTCTTATTTTACCACAATATTTACATAGAACAGTGCTCCCAATTCCCCTCCTTTTGGAAGGGCAGTAGATATGCTATGCGAGATAGGAAATGAAGTTCCTGCGATGCAATCTGGCAAAATAATGGATTGTGCTAGACAGAGCCTCTGGAGAGCTTTCCATCCCTTACACACTCGTTACCAGAAGGCAAACAGACATGGTCTCCAATTCATAGATCCCAGGAAACAAGACTGCAGTAGTCACAACAACAGTGTTTTAAGTGTGGCAAAGCATCTGATTTAACCAAGGAAGTGCTGTCAGAAGAAACCAGAAATCTGAAGAGCAACAAAGATATGACAGTACTCCAAATGGTATTTAAGTCAAAGAACTTCAGAGATCTTTTTCACGAGGTATTTGCAATCATTCCTGCAACTACACGTTTTTTATAGTAATTCTGGTTGGTCTGTGTTGGTAAACAGCAGCTTCTAAGGAACACTTCTATTACTCAACTCCACCAATACCCAAAGTCAGCTATGAATTCAGCATAATCCTGATTGCTCTCCAGGACAAATTTTTCCACTTCTTCTGTCAGGCAGACTCTAGTTTCAGTTGTGCTCTCAACATCCCTCCTATTTTGCTGCTCTTGATGTTATTGTAAATTCAAAAGGTACATACTGAGCTCAGACTTTATCTACTGTATTACTGCTTAACCAAATCAGCTCAACTGTTACAGTTCTTTTTCTCTACACCAGCAAAGTGGGTATATCCAGACCACATACTTCTCCCAGACAATCCAATAAGTCACAGAAGCAGAATATTAATACTGGTATATTTCATTGTCATTCAAACCAGAAGGGCTGCAGGCAGAAGCACTTACTTTCATTTTTTGAAAAGTTAGTTTGCAAAAATACTGAGCCATATTGAAAAAAATCCCTTCTGATTACACAAGTCAAAGCCACAGTCCAAAATCTAAGTGTATTCCTGATAAACTGATGAGACAATAGGGGTTTTACATTTCAGGATATAGTCTCCAGGCTCAAGTAATCATCAGCTTAGGATAGCGACAAGTATTGTTACTTCAAGAATGAACTGTCATTACACACTGACTTGGCATTACTTACAAAGTAAGGAGGAGGAGAGAATATTAATATTATATACTCCATGTATACATAGAATAATCACAACATCCTTCACATTTCTTTCCTTCTTTATAAGAGTTGCAAAAGAAACCTACCTTTCACTTACCTTTATATAATTGTCAACACAAAGTACATGAAATGGCAGAACAAGAAATTACAACTTAATAAGAAAACTTTAACAGAATACTCAACATTCAAGATCAACATTCCCTCAACAAGAAGGGATGGGAGCAGGAACTTCCTAAAACCATCCACTTGGTTCACATTCCCTTTAAGAATGGCTGTGAGTATAAGTGCTGCATCAGCATCTTGTTCTCTTAAAGGAAAAAAAGTATAAAACACACTTATGTTTCCCAGAGACATGTCATGGCATTTTAACAGTAAGTTGCTAATAAGAATCTCAGCACTCTCTGGGTTGTTTAAGCCATCCACAGTGATCATGAGTGATTGGGTTTTAGAAGCCACTGAACTGAAGACAAAGCTCAGGATGTATCATCACTTCTGGCAATGTTAGCAGCTTCTATTCAAAAGAAAGCAACACCTAATTTTGCTGCATATATACAATGTCTGTGACTTTTGCACAGTGGGAAAAAAATCTGTTCCCTGTATAAATCCAGGGCATGTCATTGCAAACAAGGTTTTTAATTAAAATTGGCATTTTTGAGCCTCCTGCTGATGGACAGCATCTCATTGTCTCCTCCTCAGATGGCTAAACTGGCTTCCAAGAGAGACAGTGAAAGAAACAAAATCACTAGAATACCTAACTTTGACAAGTCTCTGCTGGGGACAATTTCAATAGCAGGATGCTGCAGAGAGAGGTAAAGAGAGAAAAGATGACTACTTAGGAAGTCTCCCCTAATGAAGAACTCAAAACATCACAAACAAGACAGTAGAGGAAGCATTTTATTCCTAAGCCTGCAGACAGGGTGATCAAGCAGAACAATTTTAATCAGAAGCCATATTGTTAAAGAGAATGCAGAACTAGGTCTGCACCTCAGTAGGTAAAGACTTCTTTTGAATGCAAAAGAAGGCTTAGGGGCTGGCTAGACCTCTGGCTGGGAGGTTGGCTAAACTGTCAGCTATGACAAAGCTTTATCCCTCTCAGAAAACAGGCAGATATAGGTTCAAATCAGACAGATAAATCAGACTTCTTGGCCAGAACATTTTCCTTTGCAAATGATTGTGAAGAGTTTATATTGACTGCCAGCACTGTACCTTCGGGAGGCTCTTCCCGCAGATGAGGAGGCAATTCTTCACTTGTACTCTCAGTTTCATCATCCACCATCTGTGTTTCTAAGCTGGGGCCCTGCAGAGCAGAACAGCAAGAGGGGGTAAATTGGAGAAAGTTCAGACAGGAACCACAAAAATGGTTACAGGACTAGAGAATATGCCAGACTGTAAGGACACAAGGAGCTCACTTTAGCTGGTAAGAAAGAAAACTGCTGGGAGATTTGTTTGCCAGACTGTAAGGACACAAGGAGCTCACTTTAGCTGGTAAGAAAGAAAACTGCTGGGAGATTTGTTTGCAGTCAAATTACAGAAAGGGGAAAGTAAAAAATAAAAGAGGCCTTGCCAAGATAGCACATGAAGTTACAAGGGTCTTAACAGACTGAAAACCAGAAGATGAACAGTGAAGCACAATTTCTAAATTACTATTTCCAAAACACATAATGCAATAATAAATTTAAATTTCCATTTATCAAGGGTAGCACCAGATCTACCACCAACTGGAATTTTCAAGAAAAAAAGCATTATCTTTGTCTTATCAAGACTAGATCCTGAAATGCCACTTTTTTCAAAGGGAAACAAAGCAAACTGGTTTACAATCTTCTAACCTATGCGGGTCCATTGACCATGGAGTTTTCTCCTACAAGCCCAATACATCCATTTGTGCCTCCAAGTGCAATATGCCAAATTATCCATTCCTGAAAAAGTACTGGACTACCCTCCCAGGTTTTGCATTTCCATCTTCCAGCCTTCACGATCCTGTAAAGAGCCTGCAACGTTACTGCTGGAAGAACATGAACAGAGTTAAAAGATTTGCTCACTTTATACACTCAATATTTTCATGACATGGAGCTATAAAAGTGTAGTTGTCTTTTCAGTTTCAAACTATCACAGAGNAAACGCTGCAAACTCTGCACTTGGGACCAACGTTTGCTATTCCATACCAGTTGTTACTCACATTTACACCTACTCCATTTAGTTATGCACATGATGGACATGTAAAATCGTCTCATTATTTGCAGAAGGCCATGGTGCAACACTCTTTAGAAATATGACAAACCATGAAGGACAAACTCTTATTTTACCACAATATTTACATAGAACAGTGCTCCCAATTCCCCTCCTTTTGGAAGGGCAGTAGATATGCTATGCGAGATAGGAAATGAAGTTCCTGCGATGCAATCTGGCAAAATAATGGATTGTGCTAGACAGAGCCTCTGGAGAGCTTTCCATCCCTTACATACTCGTTACCAGAAGGCAAACAGACATGGTCTCCAATTCATAGATCCCAGGAAACAAGACTGCAGTAGTCACAACAACAGTGTTTTAAGTGTGGCAAAGCATCTGATTTAACCAAGGAAGTGCTGTCAGAAGAAACCAGAAATCTGAAGAGCAACAAAGATATGACAGTACTCCAAATGGTATTTAAGTCAAAGAACTTCAGAGATCTTTTTCACGAGGTATTTGCAATCATTCCTGCAACTACACGTTTTTTATAGTAATTCTGGTTGGTCTGTGTTGGTAAACAGCAGCTTCTAAGGAACACTTCTATTACTCAACTCCACCAATACCCAAAGTCAGCTATAAATTCAGCATAATCCTGATTGTTCTCCCGGACAAATTTTTCCACTTCTTCTGTCAGGCAGACTCTAGTTTCAGTTGTGCTCTCAACATCCCTCCTATTTTGCTGCTCTTGATGTTATTGTAAATTCAAAAGGTACATACTGAGCTCAGACTTTATCTACTGTATTACTGCTTAACCAAATCAGCTCAACTGTTACAGTTCTTTTTCTCTACACCAGCAAAGTGGGTATATCCAGACCACATACTTCTCCCAGACAATCCAATAAGTCACAGAAGCAGAATATTAATACTGGTATATTTCATTGTCATTCAAACCAGAAGGGCTGCAGGCAGAAGCACTTACTTTCATTTTTTGAAAAGTTAGTTTGCAAAAATACTGAGCCATATTGAAAAAAATCCCTTCTGATTACACAAGTCAAAGCCACAGTCCAAAATCTAAGTGTATTCCTGATAAACTGATGAGACAATAGGGGTTTTACATTTCAGGATATAGTCTCCAGGCTCAAGTAATCATCAGCTTAGGATAGCGACAAGAATTGTTACTTCAACAATGAACTGTCATTACACACTGACTTGGCATTACTTACAAAGTAAGGAGGAGGAGAGAATATTAATATTATATACTCCATGTATACATAGAATAATCACAACATCCTTCACATTTCTTTCCTTCTTTATAAGAGTTGCAAAAGAAACCTACCTTTCACTTACCTTTATATAATTGTCAACACAAAGTACATGAAATGGCAGAACAAGAAATTACAACTTAATAAGAAAACTTTAACAGAATACTCAACATTCAAGATCAACATTCCCTCAACAAGAAGGGATGGGAGCAGGAACTTCCTAAAACCATCCACTTGGTTCACATTCCCTTTAAGAATGGCTGTGAGTATAAGTGCTGCATCAGCATCTTGTTCTCTTAAAGGAAAAAAAGTATAAAACACACTTATGTTTCCCAGAGACATGTCATGGCATTTTAACAGTAAGTTGCTAATAAGAATCTCAGCACTCTCTGGGTTGTTTAAGCCATCCACAGTGATCATGAGTGATTGGGTTTTAGAAGCCACTGAACTGAAGACAAAGCTCAGGATGTATCATCACTTCTGGCAATGTTAGCAGCTTCTATTCAAAAGAAAGCAACACCTAATTTTGCTGCATATATACAATGTCTGTGACTTTTGCACAGTGGGAAAAAAATCTGTTCCCTGTATAAATCCAGGGCATGTCATTGCAAACAAGGTTTTTAATTAAAATTGGCATTTTTGAGCCTCCTGCTGATGGACAGCATCTCATTGTCTCCTCCTCAGATGGCTAAACTGGCTTCCAAGAGAGACAGTGAAAGAAACAAAATCACTAGAATACCTAACTTTGACAAGTCTCTGCTGGGGACAATTTCAATAGCAGGATGCTGCAGAGAGAGGTAAAGAGAGAAAAGATGACTACTTAGGAAGTCTCCCCTAATGAAGAACTCAAAACATCACAAACAAGACAGTAGAGGAAGCATTTTATTCCTAAGCCTGCAGACAGGGTGATCAAGCAGAACAATTTTAATCAGAAGCCATATTGTTAAAGAGAATGCAGAACTAGGTCTGCACCTCAGTAGGTAAAGACTTCTTTTGAATGCAAAAGAAGGCTTAGGGGCTGGCTAGACCTCTGGCTGGGAGGTTGGCTAAACTGTCAGCTATGACAAAGCTTTATCCCTCTCAGAAAACAGGCAGATATAGGTTCAAATCAGACAGATAAATCAGACTTCTTGGCCAGAACATTTTCCTTTGCAAATGATTGTGAAGAGTTTATATTGACTGCCAGCACTGTACCTTCGGGAGGCTCTTCCCGCAGATGAGGAGGCAATTCTTCACTTGTACTCTCAGTTTCATCATCCACCATCTGTGTTTCTAAGCTGGGGCCCTGCAGAGCAGAACAGCAAGAGGGGGTAAATTGGAGAAAGTTCAGACAGGAACCACAAAAATGGTTACAGGACTAGAGAATATGCCAGACTGTAAGGACACAAGGAGCTCACTTTAGCTGGTAAGAAAGAAAACTGCTGGGAGATTTGTTTGCAGTCAAATTACAGAAAGGGGAAAGTAAAAAATAAAAGAGGCCTTGCCAAGATAGCACATGAAGTTACAAGGGTCTTAACAGACTGAAAACCAGAAGATGAACAGTGAAGCACAATTTCTAAATTACTATTTCCAAAACACATAATGCAATAATAAATTTAAATTTCCATTTATCAAGGGTAGCACCAGATCTACCACCAACTGGAATTTTCAAGAAAAAAAGCCTTATCTTTGTCTTATCAAGACTAGATCCTGAAATGCCACTTTTTTCAAAGGGAAACAAAGCAAACTGGTTTACAATCTTCTAACCTATGCGGGTCCATTGACCATGGAGTTTTCTCCTACAAGCCCAATACATCCATTTGTGCCTCCAAGTGCAATATGCCAAATTATCCATTCCTGAAAAAGTACTGGACTACCCTCCCAGGTTTTGCATTTCCATCTTCCAGCCTTCACGATCCTGTAAAGAGCCTGCAACGTTACTGCTGGAAGAACATGAACAGAGTTAAAAGATTTGCTCACTTTATACACTCAATATTTTCATGACATGGAGCTATAAAAGTGTAGTTGTCTTTTCAGTTTCAAACTATCACAGAGAAAAAACCTTACCATCTTCTTCCTCCTAATTTACCTTTCTTTTAAGTAACAGCAGCATAAACTCTAGGCATAGCTAGAGGACTCATTTAAGAAAAACCTAACTGATTTTCTTTGCAATGTTACTACAGTGAAGAATGAAATGACAAACTTAGCAGTCATTAGGAAATGAAGCTTTTGTGCACTTTGAAAACATGACTGGGTTTGTAGTCTGAACTATCTGAAAATGTGTAGTAACATACACAGCTGGAATGTTACAGAAATACAGCTGGTACATCAACAGCTTGCAAAATGTTATTTGAACTCAGGAAGAAAAGGGGCTCATAGCCCTAAAGCTGCAGTATTTATTTTCATTCTTTCCAAACCCTGTGACTGTGAGCTTACCCCCAACAGCATTGGCTACTTTCTCTATTTCCTCAATTTGCACATTACAAAAACACTTTTCAAATTCCATCCTTTGCACAAGTAGCTCACATTTTTATCCATTCCCCTTTTTTCCAACAAAATGGACGTGAAAACAAAAAGTACCACCACGCTTTTCAGATGTTTTACAGCAGGTAAAAAAGAAACCACCCAGGTGAAGTGTACAGGTCTACTGTGATGGTGCCAGGGTCACAACCTGGATTTCTGCCATCCATGACTATGCAAATTTTACCTAGGCTATTTACCTATTTCTCCTCACTTAAAAACACCCAGTATCAACATTGCCCAGCTTTGGTCAGTGAACAATTCAAACATTAAGTCATGCCTTGTAGTAGCTATCATGGAAAGAGAAAAAAGTGCTTACCACATGGCACAGATGGGAAAGTAGTAAGTTGCCTTAGTCCAATTTAAAAAAAAAAATTAAACCCAGGAGTCAGTAATCAACATCGGGATCTAACTATCTCCTCACTTCAACTAAATAATGTGATCCAGATTTTAAGAACATGTAAATAATTCTGGATAAGAGCAACAAATTGAATATAAAGTATGTATTTGAATAAGTTTCTACATCAACCACCTTCTTTCCTACCCACCAGTGCCACAGAGAGAAAAGAAAAAGGCAAGATGAGGCTACAGCACTATATCAGATCAGAACATTTATTTCTCATATAAAACATGTTAGACATGTAAGACATGAGGCACCAATATTTGCCTTGGAAACATTCTGAACCACAACTATGGAACTCCTAACCTAGAAGGGGTCTTGAATGTGAATCCTGTGCCTGTACTTTCCGGTTTACAACACCAAAATTATTTTAATTGTTTAAAACAAGTAAAAGCCATCTGCACATACTAGCTATATGCTGCCCAAGGAGGCAATCCAACTTCCAGGGACTATGGAGAAGCCAGCAAGAAAAGCATTATCTTTCCTTCTTCAAAATAGTCAGAGTTCTCAATTTCCTATGAGACAAACCTGCTCAGTAGCTTCTCCCAATGACAGCCCATGATAAGTGGTGCTCCTTTGGGTTACAGTTGTTGTCATCTACATAAATACAAAGAGGATGCAAAATGCTATCAAAAGTGAGTGGTGGCATCACGGTTTTTCCTTCCTCATGCAAGAACTACTTCTTTCTAGGTGTTCACTAGCAGTACAGCACTCCAGAATGGTGGTTATGACTGACAACATTTACTCCAAAACAAAGATTTATCTTAGTTGAAGGTCAGCCTTGTACCTAAGCTAGTATTCACAATTCCAGCTATGAGAAAAACAGAGCCCATTACAGACCACCATGAAGTCCATGGCTGAGATGTTGTTTGCCATCACCTATTTCCCTCCAATTCAAGACTTTTAACACTTGCTACTGGAATACTACAGAAGAAAAATACTCAATCCTAGACTACTACTTCTACAGAACATGCTGAATATCTAACAGAAATGACCAGAATGATGGACTTTTTTTCACTAGTCAAAAGCACTTAATCATAACACAGCATATTTTAACTGTATTTGGTAGACATTTCTTGTATGGTTTTGAGGATTCTTTTCCAAAAAAAAAACTGTTTACAACTTTTTTCCTCAATTTAATGTTAAAAAGGAAAACAGTCTAAACTGAAGCATGGACATGTCAAGTAATCACCAATTTTAAGTTTTTCAAGAATTGTTTTGCAAGAAACTTTGAAATCTTGAGATTTCCTAGCTTCTAACATGAAGTTAAAAATGTTTTCTACAGAATAACTCCAATTCTTAGCTCACTGATCTCTTATCACAATATATATTGACCTATGATACAGGGAGCTTCTAAAAGTAGTCTTGTAAACATCAGAGTTTATCAGATTTCAGCATGTCTGTCTAATCACTGAGGCCAGTGAGTAAATGTGCATTGTTTGGTACTGAGATGCACTAATGAAAATGTAAAACAGTTAACAGTAGAAGAAATTCTAGGTTCTCATATACATATCTAGAAGGCTCAAACACTGACAGGTTTTATTGACAAGATTACAAAATCTCTTAACAATAGCTTTTTTTCTTGTGTTAAGAAGTCCATTGCTTTTTTAGTTATATCTGCTGAGTTCAATTCACTGGGCCTGCTGCAAGCTTGGTAATCAGTATTTAACATATCTACAGTTCTGGCAGCACAGTCACCTACAGCACTCAAAAAAAACCCCAAGAAATTTTCTTCTAAGGTTTATAACTGTGCTAAGGTTGAGTCCAACCACTTTGTCTCAACCTTTCTTTTTACACCATCATTTCAAGAAGGGGGCATCAGTTACATCTTCTCTTTTCATTCTTAAGGGTCCATGACAGACAAGCAGGGGAATGGGATGCCCACAACTGTGTAAGTTACTGGCTTGCAGGTTCTATAATAATCCTCTGGAGCTGCAGCTGTGGCAGAAGGAATGTAAATAGATTCCTTCTGCTTTGACACTCCCTCAGGAGCATCTAGGATGCAGGAAGATGTATCAAGAGTTCAGAAACATCAGCAGATATTACTGTGCAATATTCTTTCAATTATTTAGGGTTTGTACAGCCTCTTAAATTGGGAATGAGGTTCCATTCCTCGCTAGAACCATTGGAGAAGCACAAACTTAAATAGGTATTACAGAAATTTAAGTTATGGCACAGAGCCAAAAAGCATATAACTAAGAAAAACCTCTTGGCACTCCAAAGACAGTCCCTACCCTCAACAGGCAAGCACTTCATACAATTCCTTGATGAGTTTCTGACTATGAGCACTATTAAGACTCAGTGGCAATTTTTCTATGTCATATTCTAACACAATCTCCAAGCTGAACAAGAACAAGTAAACTCAAGCAGAGACAACACCCACCCTTCCAAAATGAAGTTATAGATGTAAGATTTCAAGGTAGTTCATTCTGTCCCTCCCAACAGTTTCAATGAACTCTTAAGCTGAAAAGCTTTGTACGCACTCAGCAAAGGATAAAGATCAAGAGAAAAATCCTATAGGAATTCTCACAAAAACTGCCTGAGAAACATACAATCCCCTGTTCTGATCACACTGCAGGACTACTGACCTTACAGTGCAGTTTAACCCAAATGCTATGGACTGCTGTGACCTGGCAAATTAGTGTCTGTGGATTTAAAATGTGTTTCATAGAAAGCTATGTCTTTATGGATAGAGAGGACTGCCAGTACTGAACTAAACAAGTGTGACAAATCACATACAAGCATTTCAGAGTGTACCTCATGCTCTTGCACAAGATACAACATTTTGAGAATAATTCTGACCAGAACTTTAGTTATATGCTCAGATTTTCAGTATATTTAAAGATGTATGTTCTACAAGTGCTCTGGTAAATCATTGCATGACAGAAAGCAAGTTCCTATCCAGTCAGGGTCAGCGTTTTCCACAAGGTACAGAGTTATGTTTATGACACTGAAACCAAGAGCTCCATTTATCACCACATTTGTACTCACAAACAATATCAGCATGGTCAATCATGAAAAAAGCCATACTATCTCTGTCTCAGCAGAGTAATAAGTACTCAAAATACCCACACAGTGCAGGAGCAATCCCAACAGCAAGTGATCAGTGTCAGCTCACTTTCCTCATAAATCAATACCAACATGAGACTGTCACTGCAAATGCCCCAGGATGGCTCATCTTTCTAAAGAGCCCAGAAGGTCAGACTTGCTTCTTTCTATGCAAATTCTCAACTGCCAGCATAAATCACATGTCCTCTGTCCTGCCTAACAGTGACTTTCAGACCTGGTATTCTATGTAGGCACAATTCCAAAAAAGCAATTAGGCAGAGGAAAATTAGTTGCAGCCTGGGCTTCACGCCTCCACATCTGCAATTTCACTTGTAAGCTTTCCAGCATAGGTCCAGCACCTTTTTTATACAGTATCAAATATATGTCAACCAATAATCAAAAAGATTAGAGGCACCCTCAAAGAATGACAAGCCTCAGTGGGTCTGTCTGAAGAAACAAGTGAAGTAACCCCCAAACACAGGACAGCTTAAGTGCTTCGGGATGCTAAAGTACCCCAATGAAAGCATTGGTTATTTTTGTATCAGCTTTAAAGAATACTTATTTCAAATCCACCAGATGCAAACCCACAGTTTCCTGCACATTTGCATATTTTGCCCTTCCCAACACCACAAAAATCTGCTCTTTTCATCCCAACTTCACTTTCTCTAAATGGGAGAGAGATGATACATATTATGACTGGGCTGAAAGTTTGTAGATGCCAAAGGGCTTGTCAGATACAGTAACAATGAAGCTGACTTTCATCAGGCTTTTCTAAAATGACATAATTAATGACATTGTTAGTTTGGGATCTCTCCTCTATCCAGTCACTGTTACAAAGTTTCTCAGAACTTATCTTTGATATTTCACGTTGAAACAAACTAAATTGTTCCATCTTCCATATCTGAAAATGGCTTGTGGCTCACAAACCCTTTCTGCTTTTCACACAATTACACAAGGTCTCGATTCCTACAGAAAAAAAAGGGGGCTGTTGTTTAAAGAAAAATTAAAATTAAACAACCAGCCACTGGGTAGGTAGTTCAACATCACCTTATTCTCTGCTGCTCAGATAACCATGCTCAGACACTGGAAACAAGTTTAACACTATCACTGTACCTTTCTTAGGAGTTTGCAGCTGCAGCTTTTACTTCAGCAATGAATTTTCAGCACGTTAAGGAATTAAGACAATAATTTAAAATTTTCTGAATGCAATAGGAACATTCAATTGAATCTGCCATCATTATTGATTGCACACCTACACCTTTGAGATTTCCAAAGTAAGTTGGATTTTTCCTGCAGAGGGAATAAAATTGATCTGCAACCATAAACTTTTTTTTTTTCTTTCCTCTGTATTTAAAAAAGCCTCTTGATGGATGCTTTGCTTTTAATTTTGCAAAACAAAGTTCACTTATAATGAGAGCTTCTGTGCCAGGTTTCAGCCTCAGGGGAATTTGAGTTGCAGTTATAAATCCCCTGGAACACTAAAGGAAAGTACAGAAATAGAAATGCTGAGGATGACAGTAGTGTAAAATTGTAGCACTTTGTTCAAAGTATGCTGTAATGAAGAATAGAAAAGTTGCTTAGATTACTTGCTCTTTTCTGAATTTGGACAAACAGATTAGGGAGGCTATAATTTTAACAACACTTAATTTTGTCTTGACAACAGGACTAGTGGAGAGAGGCAATGAGAGCAAGATTTAATGTTGCAAGTGCCAAGTCAAGATTGAGTTCTATTGTTCTCTGCAGAACAATCAAACCCTATTTTTACAGCAATAAAACAACTTTGTACTGTCAGTAATCCAAATTAGGGTTTATTTGGCATAAATAAATTTTCAAGAGCACTAATGACACCACGGTCTATTCTCCATTCAGCAAGCCAGTAAACTGTTTGGTTTACACTTTTTATGTTCATGTTTTATATGGGGTAGATAACACCATTTATAAAACAAACAGCCAATACAGTCTGCTCAATGGTATATCAGACAGTTCTGGATTTTGAATTAATTATTGTATTGAATTTTGTCTTGATCGACCATTTATTTTCCATCTGAATTTTACCTACTAAACCAATGTTAGCACAGCAAGACTCTAAGAGTGGTTTTCAAAAACCAAACCAAGCAAACCGCATCTCATTTGATCCTGTGCTGACCTGGCCCAAAGAGAACACTCCTCACTCCAAGCAGGTTAACCAGTGCAATTATCAGAAGGATGCCAGCAGCAGTGTGAAGTTACCCTGAAAGGGGCTCCTTTAAACTACTCCCTCCACAGGGAAGTGTGTGCCTCCTCCACAACATGGCTTATATTCAGAAATCGACCACACTGAATAGCATTTGTTTGGGAAACAGAAGGTACATGAAGGCAAAGTGTTAGGGGCAAGCTAATACACAGAAAAATCAGTGTATTTATTACAGAAACACCAACATCTGAAACACAGAATGATTGCAGGACCAAAGCATGACCTTGCATCACAGCAAACCCATCTGAGAGCAATTAAATATCAATAACAAAATCTTAAAATATCAATTAACTCATAACTGACTGTTCACTGATGTAGATAACTTCAACGGGAAGAAGCCTTCCTAAATCCTGCCAGTCATTCACTGTCAAAGATTTCTGGCGTGGAGAAAGTAAAAAAACCCAAAACACTCAGACAATTGAGCTGTTGAACCAAAGGCAAGCAATAATAAGAGATGATGACCTGAAGTTTTATTGTACTTTCTACATAATTACACTGAGCAAACATACTATAAAAGTGTTTTTCCAGCCTGGTCCTTGACAGATGGATTTAATGATTAATGCCAGTTTTACTCTGACTAAAGAAATGAGATAATGCACTCTACAGAAATAATATTCTCCTTTTTCCTAACAAGATGTGGAAATACTACTCTAGAAAGCTGCAGACAGCATGAGAAATTTGCCTGAAAAATGAGAAGTCCTTTGCCTGATAATATAGGCATATATGACAGAGGTCATTAAGATTTTTTCAACCATGCTAGAGACTTAAAATGTAATACTCTTTCCACTATCATCAGTAGAGTCACAATAAAAATACAAGAAAACAAATCCATGGAAAGATGCATCAAGCAGTATTCTATAACTGTGGTTCCATATGACCTGGTTTCCATGCATTTATTTCCTTAAAAGTGCACTTCTACTGTTTTAGCTTTAATGAGCTGAAATTAAAGTAATTTTCGAGAGCTTTTGCAGCTAGAACATCAGAATTTTTATAGTAAGACTTGAATTCAAAGTACATAACCTGATGCCCAGCCTGAAAAATAAGCATTCTCCCTGAAAAGAGTCACAAGAGACATCACTGCAAGAGTTTGAAACACAAGTCATCTTGCCAAAATCTTAATTTCCTTTTTAAAAATTAGATGGGGAAAAAAAAGCTGCAAATCAATTTGAAGTTAAAAAATTGTTTCAAAACCCTCAAAAGTAATTTTAGATGCTAGAAATTGAGTATAAATATAAAATTATTTTATTCAGGACAGAACTTATTCCCAGATCCTTATTTCATTAGGAATTTCAAAATGTATTTTTGGCATTTGGGAATTAGCTAGGAGATTGCAGTATGGTGTATTTATCACACAACTTTTAAATTTATTTTGTTGATGGCTAGGTAGGTAAATATTTCCTTCCTTACAAATGAGTTTTGAACTCATATCAGAGCTCTTTAAGATCAGTGTTGCTCTGCACTTATTGTGGTGCTTTACAGAAGAAACATTTAAGATAAAATATTTACTAACTCTGTAGAACAAAAGCTACATCTTCTGGTACTGTTAAGCCCTCCAATTTCACACCTTGCCTGCACAGTCAAAACTTGACTGCCAGAGGCACTGCCAGCAGTAACACTCCTTTTATTTCAGGCTCCATAGGGACCTCATTGTCCCCCAAACTCACTCCAAGTAGTAAGAAAGATCACAAGTTACTGCATACAAAATGCCAACCAGAGTTATTACACTCAGCAACCCAAGAGCCATTGGATAGAGAAAACCCTTGATCACTATGAACACCAGCAACACACAAGTAAGAATTCATTTGGGAAGCAATAGCTTTTAGTAACTGCTGCCTTTTACTTTTGAAGATCCATGAGCTGCACAGGTTCTCCCTCCAAAATGTTTTAGAGATGAATGAAAGCCCAAGATTTGCACTAGACCTTGAGACATATTAAGACTGTAAAACTTATTAACACCAGCACAAGTCACTTCTGTGATGCCCACTAAGTTCAATCAGAATATTTCTTTTAAAGAAACTTAGGAGCTCTACTATTTGCCCCCTTCAATGTAAGAATGTATCTTGCCCAGGCCTTTGAAGGTATGTAAACCCTCCCCATCTCTCTGGAATTCAGCTGAAATATTGGAAAAGAAAACCACTACGAAGTTTGTAAGGCAATTCAGCAATAAAGAAAAACAGATGTGACCAATCACAAGCAAATATATAAACCAAAATGATCTACAGAATATGTACTCCATGTTCCCTTTTACTCTATCACTTACATTCATGCTCCTCCTGATTCCTAGACCACATTTAGGATTACATGCTAGGAAAACAAAATACTACTTTATTGGTGTTTTTTTTTTTTTAATTTACTATATAGAAAGCAGTACCAGTTGTCTTTTATTTTTATAAGCTGTTCCTTTCCCAAGTACTTTTCATTTCAACTACCAAGAGCCCTGCTAAACAGGATTGGACACATGTGAAAAACAAAGGTTACATATACATCATTTTGACAGGACAATCCATTACATCCTTAAGGAGTTGTCTGTAAATACAAGCAAGAAAAATATTTACTTGACCTTCCCATAAATTTTGATGCCACGTATTCAAAATATCTTGCCTTATTCTGATCTCTAAAATTCATCTGTCAACACTACCACAGGCAGTCAGAAAAAGAAAACTACAGGCAGTAAGTTCACAGTCTCTCTCTTAAATATAGTAAAAGTAAAATGTCACATTTATGACACTTGTTGTATCCCAAATTATATAACTTAACTGTGAGCACCTGCCAGAGCACCACAAGCTCTCATTCTACTTTGAGGAATCATTTCAAGAAAGAGGGGACCAGCTACTACCACTGAAATCACATCTTGAGCTTGCCTTCACAAATAAGAACATCAATATGACTTGTCACTCTCAATGCCTTTCATTTCTCTGATTTCGGATTTAGGTTAGACCAGAGACAGGAGCAGATATTACCCACTCAGAGAAAAAAAAAGTGAACCATTTTTATACTGAAAAGCTCTCACAGTGCTTATACTTGAAAAATGATTGGTTAAAAACAAACAAACAACTTTCCCCTCCAAACACACACATTTTCCTTCCAGTCACAACATGATTCCACTCACATCTCGTTGTATTTTAAATGAGCTCATCTTAAACAGCCATGAGCTTTCCCCATTCTAGTGGGGCAAAAAAGGAATTCAGCAGAAGTAATGGGCTTAGCAAGAATAAGCAGCTGTTTATTCTGCATGCAATAAAACAGAAGCAGAATTAAATGTTTTCAGTTTTGACCTCAAGCTGGATGTGCTGTTCAGACAGCACTCTGAGGTTTTTGTTTTACAGTGCAAGTCAACAAATCACCCAAAGCCATAGCGCTGTTTACCAATAACATTCTCAACACATACTTTTTATTGCCCTACACTATTGGAAACTAACAAACATTCAGAGAGAAAGAAAAAAAAACCACACTTTTTACTACCACGCTTTGTACAAATGCACACAAAATATAACACTGCATAGAAGTAGACATTCTTTTTACATATATCTGTTGCATGTACTCGGAAACTGCCCCTTTTATTTCATCTGCCAGCTGTGCAGACATTTATGGTTAAGAGCCCCTGGTGCCCAGAGAGAATTGTTAACCTCAGTGACTGCCCCACGTGCACTTCCCAGAACCCAACACCTGCACAAGCTGATGAACTTCTAACACACACTTGACTCGGAGGCTTGGAGGAAGGCCTGGACCAAATTTCTCCACAGGGATTGGTACAAACCTATAACAGTTTCTACCTCAAAGAGCTTATAACCTAGCTAATCCACTTTTTGTTTTACTGCTAGACAAATTCAGGACACAGGGAATGCCTGGTGTGCCTCAAGTTTCAGACTGATTAATGAGAGAAAACCCTTTTAAAAGTCTTAACCTGAAAATTAAAGAGATATGAAACATAAAGTGAAGAAAAAGCAATGCCACAGCATTGCTGACTCCTAACTGACACAACTGAAGATACAGCCTCGCATCTGAGTGCTACATATTACTACTTCTATAGTCCAGGCAGCCTCGGCATCCACACCAACAGCCGGCTCAGGTCAGACACTCTCTATCCTGACAGTTTTCCACAGCAAACTACGGAGAAAGGCGACGATCTCCCCGGGCTTAGGGAAGGGCCTGCGAGAGCAGCAGCCCAGGGGAGCTCCGGAGCAGCCCCGGCCGCACGCCCACGGCTGCCGGGGAGCGAAACCGCCCACGAGATGCTGTGGGTGAGGGAAGATGCCCGGGGAAGGAGNCTGCATAGAAGTAGACATTCTTTTTACATATATCTGTTGCATGTACTCGGAAACTGCCCCTTTTATTTCATCTGCCAGCTGTGCAGACATTTATGGTTAAGAGCCCCTGGTGCCCAGAGAGAATTGTTAACCTCAGTGACTGCCCCACGTGCACTTCCCAGAACCCAACACCTGCACAAGCTGATGAACTTCTAACACACACTTGACTCGGAGGCTTGGAGGAAGGCCTGGACCAAATTTCTCCACAGGGATTGGTACAAACCTATAACAGTTTCTACCTCAAAGAGCTTATAACCTAGCTAATCCACTTTTTGTTTTACTGCTAGACAAATTCAGGACACAGGGAATGCCTGGTGTGCCTCAAGTTTCAGACTGATTAATGAGAGAAAACCCTTTTAAAAGTCTTAACCTGAAAATTAAAGAGATATGAAACATAAAGTGAAGAAAAAGCAATGCCACAGCATTGCTGACTCCTAACTGACACAACTGAAGATACAGCCTCGCATCTGAGTGCTACATATTACTACTTCTATAGTCCAGGCAGCCTCGGCATCCACACCAACAGCCGGCTCAGGTCAGACACTCTCTATCCTGACAGTTTTCCACAGCAAACTACGGAGAAAGGCGACGATCTCCCCGGGCTTAGGGAAGGGCCTGCGAGAGCAGCAGCCCAGGGGAGCTCCGGAGCAGCCCCGGCCGCACGCCCACGGCTGCCGGGGAGCGAAACCGCCCACGAGATGCTGTGGGTGAGGGAAGATGCCCGGGGAAGGAGGGCGATTTCTCTGTGCAGACAACAGCCTGGAAGGGCAGCGGGCGCAGGCAGCCTCCCCCGGTTCCCACGCTACTCCCTTCCCGTATCAGTGCCGCAGGAAACGACCCGGGTTTTAATGGAGAGAAGGGGGGATTCTTTCTCGGGAGACGGATCCAAGAAGCGACACCACATCCCCCGCGAAGTTGGAAGCTTCTGGAAGTTGTGTACTTCGCTACGAGCGCGCACGGCCACCATCACCTCCCGCCACCGGTCACCACCNGGGGTCAGGAGCGCCATGTTGGCGGGGGGCGCGGGGCTCGCGGTGATGCTGCGGGAGGCTCGGAGCCGAGGGCTCCCAGTGAAGCCAGGGCTCCGCGCAGCCTTCACCGAGACACGCCGCAGGCCAAAACCGCTGCCTGGCACGGCAGGTGAAGTGCTTCACCTGTGGTAACATACTGGCCTCTTCCAGTTTCCAGTGTAAACTGCTGGGAATGCAGCAGGGGAGATGAATTGACTCAGCCGTAAATCAAACATGGAAGCAGCGTTTGTTTGGCCAAGATGAGGAGCCAGTTCTCGGAGCTCTGCCCTCGCTGCAGGCTTGACAACGTTCACAGAATCGAATAGAATCAATTAGGTGGGGAAAGATCTATGAGGTCATTGAGGGTAATGTAAACACCCCCATGGCGCTAAATGCCATGTCCAGTCTTAGCTCCAAGGACGGTGACTCCATCCCCTCCCTGGTCAGTCCATTCCAGCGTCTAACCACCCTTATTGTGAAGAATTCCTCCTAATGTCCTAAACCTGAACCTCCCCTGTTGCAGCTTAAGACTATGTTCTCTCATCTTGTCACTTGTCAGCTGGGAGAAGGGACCGACCCCCAGCTGGCTACGACCTCCTGTCAGGGAGTTGTAGGGAGAGGTCACCCCTGAGCCTCCTTTCCTCCAGGCTAAACATCCCCATCTCCCTCAGCCGTTCCTCAGAGGACATGGGCTCCAGACCCCTCACCAGCTGGACAATCCATCCTAGTCACAAGCTGGGTGACAGGAGGGCGTGGGGCCTTCAAGCCTCTCCTCCCGTTATCCTCAGCCAACGGAGCGTGGCTCCAGCCTGCAGGATGGGGGCTGCGCCCACGCTGCTGCTGCTGCTGCTTCCCGGCAGGGAGTACAGTTTGGTGGGCACGGTAAAAGAATCTGGAAGTAAACTTCGGTGTCTGAAGTCTTCTTTCTCGTATATCGCTTTCAGAGTGTCGCTGAACACAGTCGCACACATGGATAGAAGCGTGTGCTGCTAGTGGATGGTTGGGTGCAATGAGGGGAGCCAGGCAAAGCAAAACAAAAAGAAGAGTGTTTGAAGTGATGATTCCTGAAATAGGGAGAGAAAGCAACACTAAGCAAATGATGGTGATTAAGAGTTCATTTTTCTGACTTAGTATTATTCTACATATGAAACTGAGTCAATATGTAGAGAACATAACTAACAAGTGGTTGAATCCAAAAGAGGAAAGCCTGGTTTTGTTCCTTTTTTAAACTTCTCAACTAAGAAATGTTGCAATTTCTTCTCTAAAGAAGTGCCCTCAGCACCAATATATGTCTTCTAAAGTGTTCTGGAGTACAGTGGACCCTATTTAGTCAGAAACCATAACAGGAACAATTACATCACCTAAAGTCTAGCAATACCTTCTGTCAGTGCACAGTTAATTTTTTGTTCCATACTCTCATTTCTAATTGCAGAACCTCTTGGAGTGGTACCATAAGACTGGTTTCCATTTTTCAGTTAAAAAGGAAACTCTTGAAAGACACCAAACAAATAATTCCCTCACATCACATGGGCTGAGAACGACAAAGATTCCTTTCCTTTGCTTTTCACAACACATCCATGCCTTACATAATTATCTGCATCACTTCTCAGAGGAAGCAATCTGCAGCCCTTTCCTGGCACAGACTCATAGCAGAATTTATAATTTCTTATGCACACATAAACAGACTTCAAGCATGTGAATCTTCTCAGAAGAGCAGTAGCAGAAGCCACTGAATTCAGTGAAGGTTTCACATACCACACTAATTTCTACAGATCTGAGCATATGTATCTGTGCATATAAAAGCACACCCACAACTTGTGTGTAAGATACTACCCTATATATTAGATATATAAAACTAGCTGTAATAATATAACCAAAATGTAAGTCCTTCCTTCGAAACAAGTGAAATTTATATCAAATAATCTTGTCAATAGTATTAGCAGAATTATATTAAATTTTTAATTCTGTAATGCAAGTCCATATTTTGGTAGGTAGAAAAAAGGTCATATAAAGTTTGTGTTGAGTCTAACATGTAAATTATAGTCTGATTAACAGTAAAATAATATTGCCTAAAGTATAAAGGGTTAAAGAGAAAAGTATCTTTTCCCTCATCCAGTTGAAATGATTCACTCTAGTGAAGCTCAAAATGCAACTTTCTCCATTTAAACTATAGAATTTCAGGTGAACATAAAATTTTTTTCAGCAAGTTCCTAAGCCCATAAAATAAATAGATTGAAGTGCAATCTTTTAAATAAGTTAACTTTAGGTTGTAATGTTTGCAATGTCTGCAGAACATTTAAAGAATATTCCAGCTAAAAAATCAGAATATTCTGGATGATAGATAAGTAGGGGATGAGGCAAATGATAAATAGGGGGAGCAAAGAATGAGAAAGAAATTTGTTTACTTTGTGCTAAGCACAGAAAGTATTTTATACCTGAAACTATTTCAGCAGCACCAAAATTATTACTTAGTTTCATCCAAAAGGATTTAGTCCATTTAATGCACTCCAGTCCTGGTCTGGTGAGATTCACCTCGAAAGTGTGTCCCTAGTGAAGCAAAATGGCTAATGTATATGCTTCCATAAACTCCACTGTTTGTAAATTAAAAGTGATGTCTTTTCATTGAGAAATTCCCCTCCCAGCCTTCAAGAAGTGTGGAGTACGTGGGGAGATTTGCCTATCCAGAATTTTCAGTGAAGGCTGGGGTCTCAAACATCTTAACTAAAGCATTGTTCATTTATAATTGTCTTCAAGGTGTTGAAGTAAGTGAAAAAAAATATTTTCACCTAAATATTTGGTCACAGTACATTCCCAAAATACTTATAAGAGAAAGAAAGACAGTTTATAAAGGTTACCATGTTTTGTGTAGGGGTGAGTGTGTGTGAAAGGGTGATATTCAGGTATATTTTTTTCTGTGTAGACTAGAAAGTCCACTCCTCAGGTGCAAGACATAACAGCTTCTCCCTATCACATTTACTAACTTTAGGAGATGAGATTTCAGCACTTTTTGCCTATGCTGATAACCACACACTGGCTCAGAGATAAGAACCCAATCAACAACTGAAGTCCCAAATTACACCCTTACAATGATAGAGCTTTCCCTTAGATGTATTTGAATATACTGAGATAATTAATGATTGTTTTAAAGCACTTAGGTGGACAGAAACATTAAAACAGAGATAATTGATACTAGATTAGACTGCTGCAAGGTTCTATTTCACCTGAGTGCAGGTGACTGGCATCACCAAGCAGAATGGCCCTGCTTTGTTACCCCTGTTTACCTCCATTTTTTTATCCCTAGTTTCTTAAGTGACATTCTTGCCCTGTGTGACATTTGAGCAGCCTTAACATTGCCTGCTGTTAAAAAACATAATGCAGCAAAAAGAAATGCAAGTGCCAGGTGGTGTAAGACAGGAAAATAACACACAGTAATAATTCATTGGAACAGGTGGTCACAGTATGGTGGCAGTAGTTGGCTCATGTGTTAAAGGGTCCTGCTAGAAAGGAAATTATTTCCAGATAATGAAGCTGCTGGTTAGTAATGGCTGGAGCTTTTACAACTCCTCCAGACATCTCTGTTCCAGATGAAAAAATTCCCCTTACCTTGAGAAAATAAATTTGCCATTGGCCTTTTCAAACATCCCAAGAACACCCAACAAACAAATTAGCCACAACTCTTCAAACATGTAAGCGATAGTTTTCCTCCTGCCACGTCTTGGTGAAGGACTCCTGTATTGAGAGACCTTACCCTTACTTTGTGTGCCTTACAGGGCAGCAGCATTTGATTCTCTCTCTCCTCACTTCACCTTTACAACATCCCTGAAAAGTAGGGAGGTACCTGCTGCACTGGGTAGCTGGATACTGGAGAACATTCCAACTCCAGCAGAGAATTAATAAAATTCTCTCTGAGCATGAAGTTCTGCTGAAGGCACAAAGGCACCTAAACCAAGGGAAGCTGCACACCTCTGGCAGTCAGTTGCCTAAACACCACCCTACACTGGAATCTGAACAAGGCATCAGCTGCCACAGAAAACACTTGTAGCAGAGCAAGGAGCATCACATCTGGTAACAGCCTAATTCAGGGACTGACTCCTTTTAAGGAGTTCCTATTCATTTTTAAACACCCTGAAATCCTAATGGTATAAAAAGAAAAGCATAAACAGTCCTGTGATTTGTTTGTATCATTGGATTCATAGTTGTAGAAAGGAGCATTTAAAGGTCCACAGGTTTCCACCTGCTTTCTCCTGTGAAGGGCCCATGGTACACAGGATGAAGAATTTGGCATGCTAGAAGCTCATGTGCAACAGGGTTTTCCCCTGTGCAGATTTCAGTGTTTCACATGGCATTTTAGTATTAGGTGCAAAGTGTACAGGCATGTTTAAAAGCAAAAGAATGGTTCAGTGTTGCATGCAATAAAGATAAGCCACAGTTCCCCATGGGCAGTGGGGAGTCTTTATCTGGAAATAGGAAAGGTATCAAGAAAAGGAATGGAATCAAGTGTAGACAGTTAGTCAGCATATTCCTGAATGCCTTGTTAGGGGATGGTAACAATAGGAGATTTATTAATGGTTTCTGAAATTAGTTATAACTGGATTTGACAGATTGCTTCGTGCATATAACATCAGGGTCTTGCCCATGGAAGGAAGAGATTTTGATGTTTCTGTGATAAAATAATAATGTGTTACACTCTTCATGTTTCAAGCACATTTTGCGGCCATATATCCCTCTTATTGGAAAAGTTCTTATCTAAAATCCATTTCAAATCTCTATTAAAGATGCTTCTGCACAGAGATAGAGCACTTACCCATTACCTTGTAGAGCTGTAATCAGTCTGCACACTACTCTGAATGCAAATGCTTTTTGCTCAATTGTGTAAAATCCTGAACTCCAAATATCAGCTTGGCTTATTGTGTCATTATTTTTGGCTCTTTGTTGTGTTTCTTTATAGTTCTTTGAAAGAGCGTTGTTAAATGAGGCAAGCTGTTAAATGCCTGTGACATTAAACCTGGTACATGACAAGAAAATAAATACATTGGAGATGATATGAGGAGCCACTGAACTATTGACATGGTCTGCTTGTTCTCAGAGCACCAAGAAACAATGGGTTGCTATTACATTACGGCAGGAGGTGTTTCATGAGGCTTATATTAAATAGACAAAGCACTTCCACCAACAGATAATTGCATCTTCTAGTGAGATTTTGTATAAAATGGGTTGTATATAAAAAGAAAAGCACTCTTACAGCCTGATTTTTCACCTATATCTTATATCATTCCCATTCCTGCAAACACTGGGTAGAAAATGCTACAACCTTCAAGGATGGCATAAATGATAAAGTAACAAGAGCCATTAGAGAAGTGTAACTATAATGGTTGCACCTCCTGCTCATTAGATAATAGTTATATGAGCATTCAGATATTAAATTTAGGACTCCATCATTGAAGTCATACAAAATTCTCACTACTTTCCACAGGATTTGTCTTTTGCCTCAGTACAATAGAAATACGACAGATACCCCATCTATTTAATTCTCAAACTGGTCAAGACATTTATTTTGTCTGCAGACAAAATTCTTTTTAATTAGAATTCATGTTTTTTGAGAATTAAGAAGATACTAATTTTAGTTTTGTTTAAAATAAAATAAAGGTAGACAGCTTGTTCATGTAGTATATGGTTAACTTTGAATCACTGAGAAAAATAAACTAACAAGATTTGAAATCACTTTATACCAAATAAACTGTGAAAGCATCTATGATTATAGGTTTCCAAAATTAAAATTCAAATGAGATTATTGCAAAATTCAGCCAAAAAAGTGACTGAAAGCTGAATTTCATCAAAAGCCATGTGTTTGGCAATAAAAGCAGGTTTTGATAATTTTAATGAGGGCAAAAAACTGAAAATAAGCAAGTTTGAACTTTTGGTTTCACTTAAACAAAGCTGCTGTATTTTATATGCCTTTAGTTGTAGAGCATGAAGGCAATTTAATTTTTATGCAGGCTTCAAAGTCTTGCAATAGAAAACTGTTTCTTGCCAAAATGCCAGGATACATAACTGCATTCACATATGGGCTTCCCAGATATCAGGAATTTTCAGATTCATTTTTACTTTGAACTCATGCCAAAGACTCGGAACTCTACAGACAGCAAAGCCCTGCTAGTAGAATCTGCTGACATTTGGAATCACCAGTGATTTTTTCTCAGGATGTCAGAACAAGGCTCTAGATAATAATTCACCCCTATCATAAACAATAAAATTCATATGATGGTTTCTCTCTTTACAGGGTATTTTTGATCTGTTTAAGTATTTTTCCCCACCTACACAGACAGTAAATTCTTTTACAGGAAGTAGACAGTGACATGATAGTGCTTGCAGAGTTATGGTGTTTCCTATAGCCTGTGCTTCTGGCCAACATCCTCTAATGAATTTAACATCCACTGTGTGATCTCTCCTCTCCAGGGTAAAGTTTCTTCTCAATGTTGATAATAACAGGGATGAAAAATCAACTATCTTCCTTCAAGCCTAGAGTCTGTGGTTCAGAAAGAATACTAGTGGCACTGAACTGAGATACACTTTTATTCCAGCATAAATTGTACCTCACAGTGTTAAGACATAATGAAATTTTGACTTGGTTAACCTTCTGCTGAGTTTCTGTGTTCCTTTTGAGTAAGTGGAATTTTCCTTTCCCTGTTCTTTTAGAGATGAGAGATTAACTTCAGTGGTTTGTTTCTCTGCTGAGCACTGTGTGAACTTTCCTAAGATCTACAGGTGTACTCTGGGCTGTAACTAAGTCCACTGCAGCTTTAGCCAACTGTCTCTGTCCTGACCTCTTACTCCCTCTCTCAGGTCATCTTTCCAACTTGACCACTGATCCACAAAGCATCCACTGCCTTGCATTTGATCCATTTTAATGCTCCAAGACACCCTCTGGAACAGTGACAGTGTTGTTGAACTGCCTAGTGAAACAGGCAGAGACCATATACCTGGGGATCTATGGCAAATAGAAAAAGGACACTCAGTGTCACCACATTGACACAGTAACTGCCAGAGATGCTTCACTTCTCACACAGGCACACTTTGTGTAGCTTTTAAACCTACCCACATTCAACAGCTTCTGCTCAAAACAAGTTTCCACCAAGAGCAGCTGACAATACACATTAATATTGATGGAAAGACCAATCACTAGGGAAAAAAATTTCCAAAATATCCCCCAGACAGCATCCACAGAGGCAGATTTGTGTTCAAGCTGCCTGTCATGTCAGGCTAGGGCATATGACAGCACCTGGAATGGTGTCTAGGGTGTTGAATACTTCAAAGTAACTATTTGTAATCCCAGAATGACTAGTAGTAAAAAAAGAATAGGGTTACAGGTTCCCTTATTTGGTGTAATATGCAATCCATGTGTAGTTTTTGCAGTTTACAGTCAATACAGATATTGCAAGCTGCCATGGCTGACTGACTCTCTTCTTATAGATTGGGACAAGAGCAAGTCCCAGTCTTCAGATGATAAATGAACTCTAGAGGACTGTCTTTCATTCTGTAGGCACTGGTCTCAGTTTAGTCAGAACAGAGGCTCCCAGATAATTACTTGAAGTAAAAGCTGCATGAAAGAGGGAGTAATTTACCATGAATTAAACCATGCACTGGGGATGCTGTATGAACAGGAATGATGGGGGCACACATATTAAAAAAATGCCTGGCAGTACATTAGTCAAAGGATGCAGTCTCATGTATTTCTGAATATTTAATTGGAGTTGCACACAAAGTGGGTGACAACAATGCTTCAGAGCTGATGATATAATACATAACCATCATTTTGACAGGAATCCAGGTCCATCTCAGACCCAACTCACAGCAGAGGATTAGAGGGGGTGGAGGAGGGAGGTTCATACACTGCCTTCACTGCAAAACCACATGAGAAGTATTTCGCACACTGTTTAAATGCTTGTTATGGATTTCACACACTCTTAAAAAAATGTTTGCAGAGCAAGTATTTGTTAGTGTTTGTATGCTTAGGTGCTTGCAAGAGACACTGCCCCTGTGCAAAACTCTGTGCTTCTGCCTTTATGCACTTAGGCTTTTATGCCTGCATATGGGGATTAGTGTGTACAGTTAATCCTTTTTCTAAGCCTAGTGAAATGTGGAGGGACCATTACTGCCAAGAAAGGGAACTTTCATCTCCTTCATACTATTCTCCACTAATGGGCTGTGCCTTGTTAATTATAGCTCTAAAAGGGAAAAAATTGACCTCAGTTTGCCTATTGTAGAGCTACCATGGAGATAGGATAGTAGCATTGCCCTGAAGATAAAAGCACAGGCAAGCTATATGGATTCTAGCAACTGTTGAAAAATATATGAGCTATTTAAAAAGCAAAATGCTAAAGGTCTCAGTTCTCCACTGCAGCCAGGGAAAGTGCTAGATTTGCATAGCAGAACTGCACAAATGCTGTGGCAATCCCACAGCTGTCAGAAGGCACAGGTTCAAACAGATTCTGTTGCCTTATTTTTCTCTTCCTTCTTTCCTTGCTTTAATTTTACTGTTCATGAGCTATCTGGTTCTTCAGCTGACAGAGACAGCAATATACCCTTATATAGTAGTTTCAGCTCCTTTTAAGTCTCCAAGGGAAAGACAGTGACCAACTGAATTCTAATCTTTTTTCCTTGTAGAACATTGGGATCTAAAATGTCTGACAAGTATCAACCAGCACCAAGGTACTATAGTGGGTTCTCAGATTTCCCTGTTCCAGGTTTGACCTTAATTTCCCTGTAGAAATGAGAGAATGGCACCCACATGCTCTGTAAGTGCTTAGAAGAGAACGCTTGAAAACTGGAGGCTCTGTTCCTTTGCTGAATATTGCTTGTCAGGAATATGTAGCAATCCACAGAGAGAGTGGGGACATGGGACTCAGTTCTCATTCTGCTACTGAGAGATCCTGGATATGCTTTTTCAGGAGTCAGCATTTGAATTTCTTTATTAATGAAATGCAGCTACTCACACTATTTTTCAGTGTAAATTTTAATATATTTTCATAATAATTTGAATGACACATGCTAAGAAAGTTCTGAACATCATTATCCACTTGTACATTTTTCTTGAAGTTTTTTAGCCTAGCAGTGCAGTCCCAAAACTTGTGCTGTCCCTACAAATACTCAGAGAAACTGAACCTATTTGATTTCTAAAGTATTGAATATCCTGATAGATTTATGAAAGAAATGTTTGTTTTCTCCCAGGTGCTCAGTGCTTACCTAGAAAGAAATTTCACCTGGAAGTAATCTCTTGTGTATGGAACCAGTTTTCTTTCTTGCCCTGAAAGCTGCTGTGGAAATGCATAAGTACATGTATTTATGTTTTTATAAAGTCAAATTTTTGGTTGTGGAGAAAGACCTGAAAAATACACTCTTGTAATATGAACCTTTAAAAAGATTCCCAAAAAGCAAAGAAGTTAGACAAAAGGAGCACCTAAGAGAAAAAAAAAACTTTAAAATGGCAAGAAAATATCATTATGGAAATGGAAATAAGATGTGTACTAGACATTGTAGAAACACAGCAATCATGCTTAGACATGGGAAGCAGAGGAAATAAAGAATGGAAGAGCTGAATACTGAAAATGAAAAGCAGTATAAAGTCTAACAAATGGCAACATATAATATGGGTTACAGGAGAATTTTAAAAAAAACAAACAAGCCAACAAAAATCTATCAAAGTTGATGGAATCAGTACATAAGTAAGTAGTAAAGGAGAAGATAAGGTTACTGCAGCAAAGCTGCACATCCCTTAGGTTGATGTGCTACAGAGCAGGACAGGGATGTTCCTGATAAAACATTCCTTACAGGAGTTGATCTGAGGAAACACCATGTTTAGGAAGAATGTCTCAGAGAAAATATCTCTGCTGAGAAGAAAGGGTTCTAGCACAAATCAGTGCAGTAAATAGTAACAACTTGCTAGGAGCAGGTGATGCTCACCCAGAAGTTCAGAGGCAGCTCACATATGAAATTGCTCAGCTGCTGAGCGAGCTCAGTAAGTGCTGCTTAAATCACCACAGTGCCAAAGCTACAAGAAGGTACAATCAAACTTTAAAAAGGATCCAGGATGAGCAATTGCATTTCCTCCATAGCCACAGTAGGAAGAAATGTGTAATAAGAGTGGAAGTAGTAGGCTCAGAGACAAATATCCTTTGTTAGGACTAAGTCACTGTAGCTTTCCCAGAGCCTGCAATACAATTCCCTAGAAAGGGTCCCTGAAGAAGCCCATGATGATCCAGTGGATACAGTTACCTAAGCTGCAGCTGTGCTCACTGGACAGCTCACCCTGTGGTATAGGGAGTGAGGAAGGCTATTGGAGAGGGCCAACAGACTTTAATGGCTCCTGGCTGGGCTCTGCTGGGGCCTCTGCCTTTGGCCCTTGGCCCAGGGGCTCCGTTTAGGCTCTGGCCTTGGCATTTGTTCCCTGTTCGGGCTGTGTCATAGGAGCACATCTCTTTGGTCTAGTCTTGGTCTCTTTCCTGGACCTTGGATCTATGTTGTGTCCTTGTCTTTAGCCTTGTATCTGCCTTCAGCTTCTGGATGCAATTCAAGAGCACATCAAACAGGCTGAGGTACTGGGAGACTCCTGTAGCCACAGCTCCCAGGAAGCCCCCTTACAGGGTAACCCTTTTCTGGCTGTTCCCTTCTGGCCCATTTGTCTTGGTTCTCTTTCAAGGCAAATCAGGAAAGGGGTAATGACCTATGCTGTGTAGTTAAAGTGGAGCTAGGACAGAGTAGGATTATTTGGGTTCTGCAGTAAAAGCTCCTAGGAGGACTCATCAATAAAACAAATCTTGAGATTTAAGAATCTTTTAGAGAAAATGGCGCAGGTAAGTGGCCCATTTTCCTAATAGGTCATTAAAGTACCTCAGAAACACATCGTGGCATTTGTATGTATAATCTGTAAGTATCTGGAGGAGATGTGTACTGCAGTCACAAGCTGCAGAAGCTACACCAGAATTTTGAGATGGTTCAGGCTGAAACTGATGCCTCATTCTCAGCACAGCTTACAGGACAGACTCTTCACATCTGTAAGCATTTTCTGCAGGAAGCAGTTAGTGGCCCCTGCTGAGACAGGGATCAAAGGAGTGAATAGGCTGTGAGTGGTGATGGGGCATTCCTGGCTGTTTCTGGAGATGTGTCCCACTTGCACAAATGGCAAACCACTAGAGAGCAGCATTAAATCAGGACTTCTGTACGTGTCTGAACATAAAACAATGGTTTAGCGTGATGTTCGCAGTTGGACACTGGTTTCAGACCAGGTTTTACCAGAACCAGGGAAGCTATAAACCAGCCAGTCCCATCTGGCTCAGTCTTTGGGTATGTAGATACTCAAATACTGAAAGTAATCTTTGTAGCTTGTCTCCAGGAATCCAGCTCTCCCCTTGCATCAAGTTCAAATGCTATAGTAAAGTTCTCTTCAGCCTACAGCTACTGCAATTCAGAGAAAACCAACTTTGCTGTAAATGCTTCAGCTGGTTCTTGTCTCTAGCCATCATCTGGGATTAAGGCTCACTGACCCTGGAGTCATCTCCAGTGCAGAGTCTTTGGACTTGCACCTCTCTGTTCTAACACTATGGTACCATTCTGACACTGGGAAGGTAAAAGGTAAGTGGTGGTAAAATAGCAGAGGTCACACTGCTGCAGGAGGTCTGGGAGGAACAGAATCCACACACGTGTTGGTTTTAAACTAATTTCAACATAGTTCAGTATTGACACTGGTGATTTTTTTCTCTTAAAGAATAAATCTTTCTTTTAAATAAATACATATCTAAAATGTGGAAATATGTCAATATATGCACTGGAATAAAACACTGTAACAGACATCTCAATTGACTAATTATATTAAAACTAGCATTTGAAGGTTTATGTATCAAGTGTATGCTTTGCTCAATAGTAACCTTTTCTAGGAAAGGTTTGCTTTTGCTGCCTGGTGGCTGGGACAAAGTAAGGACCAGGGACCAGATTTACAAAATCTTATTTTTGTGATTTTGACCTTTTCTGCAAAAGCCAAAACACTTTTGCACTTGATCAAGGTCAATGATTTAATTATTCTAAACTGATTAAGTGACTGGCAACTCAAAAGCAGGAAAGCTCATTTTCTTCTCTCAATCAGTTAATGAGGCATGAATTGCACGCTTTCACTAATCCTAGCATCCTGAAAGACACAATATCTGTAAACAGTTAATTCTTAAATAACATAATTTTAAACACAAAGGAAGTTTTGCACAGGTTTTTATTGTTTAACTCTTTTCAGCCTGTTATAATGCAGTATAATAGCTTCATTTAATGTCTACAAAGTTATTTTAAAATGCTCTTCAGCAGAATCTGACTTCTGTCTAAATGCAGAGCTGCTCAAAACAGCCTTAAAAAGAATTGTCATGTAGTAAGTGCAATGCTTTCTGTAATTGTTACTTTAAAAATTAGGATTTTTAATGTAGTAAGAATAGTTGGTCTGTTTAAACATGTAGAGATTTCTGTGATTCCTCCTCAAAAGTAATAAACTTCCTAAGATGAACACACAGTTGAGTTATGCCAACTGTTTGTTCACTAGAAATTGCCTGCATAACGTTTGAATAGCTGAGGAACTGAGCTTTAACGTGATATTCCACGGGATGCTCAGACAATTCACATGGCCATTCACTCTCCCAAATTTTGTTTCCCTTCACAGGAAGGGAACCTTTATAGGTTCATTCAGTCAGGGAAAACGCCTCTGTACTTTTCTCATTGTGGAAAAAACATGGGACATACTATACTTACTGCTTGTGATGATACCTGTTACCAAGACAGAACTAGGGAAAAACCCTCTACTTAAACACCTACAGGACTTTGTTTTTACTACCTTTGTCATTTAACGTTTTGCCAAGACTGATTTGGATTACCTGGCGAAAGAAGTGCCCATTCTCGTTGTGGAATAAAGGTGAAACTAAGTAAGCATAACCAAAAATGTGATAAACATCATATTAAAATTTCTAACAAGTAGCAGTGATAAAATATGTGGCAGATCAAGGACAGTGTGGCTAAGAATGAGAAATGTCAGATGCAATGTAAGAAAAGGCATATGGAAGAAGTAAAGCAAGTTACAGCTGTGTAGTCAAATTACTTGGATAGATAATGAAACCAAGACCTGAACAGTATTCTGGTTGAATATCAAAGCAGATAATGTAGACAAGCAGCATCAAAAAGGAAATTTGCATCTATGAGACAGCTCCTGATAATGTGTTATCAGGTGATACAAGACTTTGGTCTATATATTAGCCTTGAAAAATACCCAGTTGTTTCTGGCAGTCAGGAAAACTAATTAAACCATGGGATAAATCTCTTTATGTGAGGATTTTTTTTCCATGGAATGAATATGCAAAACTGTATGGCAGAACTTCAAAGGGCCCTCCCATTCCTGCTTGCTGCACACCTGGAGTGACCCAGCTCCAGGCTCTCCACAGTGATCTGGTCTTGTTCTCTTGCTTTTATTGCCTAATAACTTCTGCTCTCCCCTCTATCATTTTGTGATGTATAGCAGCAGAAATATACTCCTGTGACTCCTTCTGTCTCTCTTTTGAGCCTGATCTTGAATAGACACAGAGGTTGCTTGGAACTGTACTGGAGGAGCTCTGGTTAACGACGTAACAAACTAATGAGGACTTCTGAACTTCACCCCCTGATCAGCCAAAGAAAAAAGAGCCCTTTTTATCTGCACTTCATTATTGCAGTATAATCTACATGGAAATGGTAACTGCAGAGAAATTGTGGAAGTCATAGAAATGTGGAATGTCTTAGAAAGTTGAGGAGCAGATTATCAGCAGGGCAAAATGAAAATATTAGTAGCAAAGCTTTACATAATATCAGCTAAAGTTTTCCTAGCAAAGTACTCCTTAAAAACAAAGGACCAGCCCATATATTTCTCTAGAAAGGCACTTGCCATCTTGATTTGCTGTGAACCATATAGGTTCCTCAAAATATTGTCTTTGCAGGAAATGTAAAAGGTTTTCTTTCTTGTTTCTTAAAGATCTGATAGAGTAAATGTTTAAGATTTTCTATAGCCCCTCAGTATTTGTGCAAGAGCTGAAGCTGGGAGAAGAAAGCAGGATCTGCCTGCCTATGGTGATGTTCATGTAGTTTCAGCCTGAATATTCTAATTTTGTGGCTTACTCTTACAATGTGAGTTTTCTAGGATTCAGTCTGCTTTTCTAGTCTTGCTTCTATTCATGGACATCAAAGGTAGGACGGCTTCCCACCTTCTGGGAAGCCAAAACTCTTGACCTGGTGGTTTTATGTATTTGCAGACTCCAGAAAGACACACAATTTCTGTCAGCAATGATTATATTGCAAGATATCATGTTGGAAAAACAATTTCTGTCAACAATCAGATTCATCTCTGACTCCAACAGATTTCTAGTGCTTCTGGCCAGAAATGCCTGGCTGAGAGCTGTGCACAGAGGGGACAGGCAGATAGATGGGTGCTGCAGAGCAGGGTGTCTCCTGGCAGCAAGCTAAGGAGTTACTATTGCAGGTAGTCAGTGTGGATGGATCAAAGAGTTCCTTGAGATGGACTTTTGCTGTAAACAGACTGCTGCCGGATATCCTGTCCCTTGGTCACCAGTGAGGGGACCTGCAGCAGCTCATGGGCTCTTCTTAGAATTAAAGATGAGTCACTTTAAGGTTACTGAATTTTCTTTCCTATTGCTCCACTTCCTCTGTTTTCTAAAGATAAATAAGAAATGAGAGCCTGGAAATTCTCTTGAGAGGTCCTGCAGCTTGTTTGTTTTGTGAAAATACTTCTTGTTATCTAATTTTGTTACGCTTGTTAACAACAGCAGCAGCTTTCCCATAAAACTTGCCCCAAGTAAACTTACCACAATTTTGAGAACTGAGCTGCAGAGCAGAGATCATCTTGGAAATTTGAAGATGAAGTACTTTCTTCTGCCAACTCGTTTAGCATTTCTCTGTAGCTTTGCACTAAGTAAACCTGTCCAGGTGTGTCCCTGCTCTGAGATGTTGAGAATTTACATTGCTGCTGCTGAGTTGCTCTATCTTAAAATTAATTAGAAACTCTTAATGCTGTGATTCTACTTGATAGAAGTTTTCTGGTATGGAGATGAGCATGTACTAAAATATATGCACTTTTTTTTTTTCCAGATAGCTACAAGAAAGAATGACTTAGGTGAGTTTGATTGTAATTATTATATAAATAACTACAGGTTTTGGTGGAGCTGCATCTGTATACCTTAATATCATTTTTTGGTATATTTTTCTCTTTTTTTTTTCCACCATCAGTGGAAGGCAATTCACAGAACTCAAATGTGTTTTAAAGTCACATTCAGGGTGATTTTTTATGCTGTGATGATAAAGAAATTAAGAAGAATTATTGAACAATTGCTACATGAAATGAACTTTTCCATATGTAGACCTAGAAAATCAGAATATTTTTCACTTCGTTTTCTTTCTTATGTGATATGTAGCACTTTCCTGTCTGCTATATCCAAGACTGTTGTAATTTTTTGCCTAATAACAGATAGCTTTTGTCTGTGAGAAATGTATTCCCAGTATTTTAGAGTCAGAATTGAGAAGCATATCACAATGTCTTATGTCAAATTCACAGTTAACCTGGAAATTAATAGCTTGCATATATTCAATATGCATTATAAAAATAGTAATTTCTTTCGTATGATTAATCCTATTTTTACAGAGGTCAGTTATGATTTTTCTTTAATTCCACAAGCTCTAATGAAGAGAACAATGACTTGTAACACTTAGCATTCCCCTCTGAAAGCTTCCACAGCTTCTTAAGCTAAAATTTATTTAGTCATGACTTTGATTACAGCTGCACTATGACATTTATATTAATACTAAACTTTTCTATCCAGGAAGCAAGGCAGACCTAACCAGTCTTAGCATACTAATCCTTCCTCACATTATTAGGAAATGAACTTCAGTGAAAGAAATTTCCAAAGATACAATATCTTGGTTAGTGTGTACCTCTCATCTCCCTTTCTGCATATATTTGCCTTCTCAGTGCCTTGTATGTTCTTTATTTTCTGCATCTGCCAGGTAGTGAAATAGCTGTGTATGAAGGAGACATCCTCTTGAGAAGAGGGCGACGCAGTGCAATTAACTGTGAGAGTTGTTTATGGCCCAAGTCACAAGATGGACTGGTCAAGGTTCCAGTTAACATCTCTTCTGATTTCTGTGAGTGTATGCAAATGGATGCTCTAAATTAGCATTGATTTTCCAGTCCCTATGCTCCCTGTTATTTTATGTTTCTCTGGCATGCACCAAAAGCAACCTTTGCACAAGCGAGAATTTATTGACACATCTCTTTTTCTATCCGGTTAGCTCTATGAAAGTTTGGCTAAGACTCCAAAACAGATCACACTGAAATATGTGATTATTTGAGCCAATAGTCAGGTAATTAATTGTAATTTCAAATATTAGCTTGCTCCTGTTAGCTACAATGTATTTTGATATCTAGCGAGTACATTAGAAGAAGCATTATTTGTTCACATTATGAATGTATTTTTGTCAAAATTACCACTAGAAATATGTTTTTGAACTCTATAATTTTCTTTCAAATCTCTCATAGAAATATTCCCACACTAGAACCCCTGTAGAGGCAAAAATGGAGGAAAAATGCTTGGAGATATTTTTTCCTTTGTTGATTCCCTCTAGTCAGGCAATAGCTCTTATCCTGTGTAAAAGGCTGCAGGAGTGAATTCCATACAGACCCTTCTTCAAAGATCTTACGTTGAGAGAAAATGGCATGGAAGTGAAATACAGCCTGAGCCTGATTCCCATTCCTCAGGGAAAAGAACTGAGGAAAGCTCAATCTTTGTGTTATCTAGGCTGCTTCTCTGCCCATGTGTCCCCAGAACTGTAGTATATACTCTTGTGGCTAGGTGAGAATTTTTCCCTCTATCTCCCTCTCTCCAAAGTTTAAATATTAGGAAATTGAGATACATATCAGTTGTAGATGATTCATAACTGAGGAAGGCAAATTAGGCCAAAATGTTCCAAAGTAGATAAACACTGATCTTTATTTGGTACCTGAATAGAAACACCGTGATCTTCAGAGCCTTGGCTGTCTCAAAGGATTCCAAGGACGCTGTGGCAGGCATTTGTTCTTTCTGAGAAACAAAATCGGGTTTTGGTCCTTAGCTACAACCAGCTGACTCATTTGGGATACTTTAATCCAACTATTTGTATCTGAAACTGCCTCCTTTCTTCTGCTCTGTCTAATGGAAGGGACAATGCCAATCTTTTGCTTTCCATCAGCTGTCTCCTAAATCATACGTGTATTTTTTACTATACTTGTATGATAAAGAGCTAATGAGTGCTGTGAAGTTTTAAAGGAATGCACCCCATCAATGCACCTTGGTTTTTGATTAACCAAGAAAGATTTCTCCTGGTCCCCTTCTCTTTCTAGCAATAACAGAGAGGTCTTGGATTGCTGATGCTTTGCAAGAGATCTCCACGCTGACCTGTGTGCAATTTGTAAATCGCACTACAGAAACAGACTATGTATATGTTGAACGAGGGCAGAGGTAAGCTCCCTGTCTCTTGAGAGTGGCAGCACTTCAAAGGTCGTTCAGATTCTTTTCCAGTTTGTTTTAGATTTAAGTAATTGCTTTTTTTTTTATTATTATTTTTCATCCTAGCAGTAAAGATTTAGAGAGTAGATGCAATTTTTCATTTTCCTTTAGCTATACTGGTAGTTACATCAGCTAACAGGCTGCAGGAAGAAATGTGTGTGTGGATTTAAAGATAATGGGGTGTAATTCAAAATAAGAAATTGTGGTGGGTTGACCCAATACAGAAATTTTCCTTAATTGTTGTAAAAATTTACATAAGTATAATTGTTTCAGGTTCTTCACTTAGCACCTTATACTGCTTCGGCTTCATTTGATATAGCCAATTTACTGGTTTTAAATTTGCCATCCTCATCACAAAGGCTTTATTTCCCTCCCACCGTGTCATTTGGCAGCTTTCAGAAGTCGAGAGATCTCATGCCAGTGACTATTTGCATGTCCCCTTCTGTGGCTGCATATCAAGAGCACCTTGGTGACACAATCAATAGGTCTCTATATTTGTATTTGCTAAATGTGATCCTTTTGGTTATTGATTGCTTATTCTTAGCTGCTGGTCTTACTTTGGAAAGATTGGAGGACGTCAAGCAGTGGGCCTGGTGAAAAATGGTTGCATGGATAAAGGAGCAATCCAGCATGAAATGAACCACGCGCTGGGTTTCATCCATGAACAGGCACGGAGTGATCGGGACAGGTTTGTCAAGATTATGTGGGAACACATAGTGGCAGGTATGTCAACTAAATCTTAACAGAAAATATACACTCACTGTTAAAGGAGAATGTTTCTCCTGTGAACAGCAAATGCAAATAAGAACCACGATTAATGCTGGCTGAATTGCAGCAGCAGCAGCACATTCAGTGTGATGGAATTTCTTGTTCAGTGCTTGTGCTAAGGGAATTTCTGTGGCTACACGTATGGCAGTGTGGCAGATGCAGCATAAAAGTAGCTCTATATTCTTATTCTGATTGCCATCTTGAGTCCAGACCCCAAAATAGCAGGATCATCAGGATTACAAAATGTTGTTGCAAAGACTTGGCCAGGAGGTGAGACTATTGGGACCCTTAACTGAGGGATGTGAAGTGTGACATTCAAGATCATGTTGGGCAATCACACAACAACTCTATCCCAGGAAAGCCATGGAAATAGGGGAAGGAAACCAGTAGGCATCTTGGCAGTGAGTGAAATGCACACATCCTAAAATGAGTATGAACAAGGGATTCAATGTGGAGACATTGGAAACACATGCAACCATTAGCATTTGCAAAATTCTGTGACCTGATGTGAGAGGAAAGACTGCAGTTATTTCCTCCTTGTGGACAGGAGCATATACACATGAAAATAAGGAGCCATGGGGAACCATCAGGAGTGGTAATTCTGTAGAGGAAAAACAAGTGGATACTATTTACAGAAAGGAATGCAAAATGAATAGTTTGGGCTTGTGCCCATGATCTGTGTGCTGGGAACATGGGCTCATCACATACAAGAGCTCCAGGCTCTGGGAAGCAAAGGGTAGAGAAAATGGCAAGAGACCCAAGGGAAAGTGAGAAAGTGGTACACAGAAGGAAAATATCAGAAGAAAGTATGCAGGGAATCACTTGTCTGACATCTGTTAGAGAGTTGAGTAATGCATAACAATTGTAAAAATACAATAGTCTATTTAGTTCATTATAGAAAATAATAGTAAATGAGGCTGGACAATTGAATACCAAATTCCATTAAGTATCTTCAACAAATAAGATACTCAATATCATGCACAGCTGGAAATATATCCATCTTTTTCTCCAGATGGAACTTGATTGTTTTTATTGCAAATTCCTAACACACTGTTCTCCCAACTTTCTTCAGCTATTCCCATGATATCCTAAGTAAATTCCATTTGTGTTGTTCTTTATTGAGGTTTCAGCTCTAGTGTTAAGGTGTAATTTTGCTGTGAGTTGTTTGCCATTGTACAAGGGTTTGTCATGTTTGAAATGTGAGCAAAAGATGTGCTAGAAAAGTTGAAAACATGAAGTTACATACACCAAACACAAATAATCTTTCACTAGTTTTGCAAAAGGAACTCCACAGGTTCAGATGTCATAATTCCTGAAGGATACAGATGTAACCAAGCTCCGATTCAGGCACAGCATCATGAAATGATAAATGAGGGGGAAGAGGACAAGACTATGCCAAAGGAGATGAGGTGTATCATCAGTGTTTTCAGTGTTCACCATGGGTGGAGAATGAGATGATTGGTGTGGCACGAGAGTTAGAATGCAGAGTGTGCAGCTGAAGCACTGTAGGGAAGAAATGCAACGATATGCAGGGAAGAGGAAATGGGGAAACAGTTATGTTCATGAGGACTGGTAATGTACATCTCGTGTAAAAACATGATGCTGTTAAGAGTGCTGATGGCAGAGCTCCTGCTGACCTTGGTGGTGCAGACCTAACCTCAAGACCTTTTCCAGTGTCCCAGCTCTCTCACACAAGCTGTTTTTCTTCTGCCAGGACTTTCGTATTGTGGATGTTTTCTGGGTTTTGTTTTTATCCAGCAATTTACCTTGGAAGCCATCCTACTTCTTTGTTTTGACAAAATGCAGCCTGATCAGTTGCTGTTCACTTAGCTACTCGAAACTCAGCTTGTTTTTCCCAAACTTTTGGGAAAAAATATATTCAGAGTCTTCAGCCATAGTTTCTTTTTTAGCTCTTCTGAGTCACTGCACTTATATTCTGGCAGAGATAGATTTTTTTTCTTTTTTTAGAGTGGAAAAGATGGGGTAAGTCCCCAAATATGTGCAGGTCTAGACAGCCAGATTTCTTTGGCATATGATAAGGTAGGTAGTAGTCTGCTGGCAGCACCTCAGTCCAGCCAGGATGCTGTTACTTTTTCTTTATTTAGCAAACCAATTCAGCAAAGCATGTCTGTGCCAAACAGTAGCCATATGCCTCAATGTTTCACCACATTTGAACTGTGTTCTCTGTTCATCACCTCAAAAAAAGCTGCACACTTGCTGATAATTCTTTCTGAAGTCAGCATAGCAGATAAGAGGGACTGAGATTAAAACAGAGTCAGGAAGGCCAATGCTGTTGAGAAACAGTTTAAGCCTTAACTGAGTTTTACAGGTATGAAAAGCTCCAAATTAATGTTTATCCCCAGATTTTCAAATCTTCTTTTTCATCTCTTAGCCCTCAGCTCAGGGCCAGTGCTGAAGGACATTACTGGCTGAGATTTGCTCTGGTTGCCAGCTGAGTTGTGTAAATCTCAAGGCTGCCCAGATGGTCTGTGGTTTACAAACCACTTTTGTAGTTACAATAATGAAGGTACAGAACTGGAAAGGAGTGCCAGTGACTAGGGCTTCAGTCTTAATTCCAGGCTAACTGCATTCAGCTCCCTGCTCTGACAGTGCTTGTTTGCTTGTCTCACCATGGTCAAGAGACCCAGCATGTAATTCATATTCATGATCTCCAGTCAGTGAGAAAAAGAGGTGCCTTTTTCACATGAAAATCCCTCCAACTGTGTCTCTCTTTCTTTTCCTGTCCTCTGACTATCCTAGAAGTCTTGAGGAACCGCTTCAGTGCCTGACTTGGAGAAATAAAACTAGCTGACATGAAATCCAGTCTCTGTCCCTGGACCCCAGCCCTATATCAGTGTAACACTTTATTATCTCATATTAGCTTTTTAAAACAGATGAAAAATGATGAGATCCTCAGCAACTATTCTGACAGAATTTGTTTCTCTGTTTCATGTGAGTCATATCACTTCACTCTAGTCACTGCTGATGGGTTTGACCAGAGACAAAGCCAGAACATGGCCAGTAGCATGGGGTCTGGGGCAAGCAACAGGGAAAATGTGTCCCTTTCTTTTGAGGCCTTATAACCCCGTGGCAGAAGGACTCAGCAAGACATCACCCACACAGAGCTCTGAATTTTTGATCTAGGTGGTCAGCCAGATTTTCCTCTCAAGCTATGGATGCAGCTTTGGGGACATAGGTTGGATGTTTATAGTATTCAAGATAATGCACTGAGAAATGTATTTGGAGACATGCTAATGAAGATGGACAGAGGAATACTTTTGCTTGAAGAGTAGAATGTATTAATTGATTATATCAACACTTATTTGATTAACTTTATACTCTGAAACCTACTAGACTGTAAAAATGGGTTCCCATGGATTTCAAAAATCTCTCGTGGTTTTGACAGATCCAAGATCTCATTAGACCATGTATTAGAATCCTATGTTTCCCTCAGGATTATGACAGCAGGCAGTGCATTATTAGAGCAGTAATAATTGTTCTGACTGAAATGTTGCTTTCCTACCTTACAGGGGAACAGGGGAACTTTGGAAAAATGAATTCCAAAAACCTGGGCCTTCCCTATGACTACTCTTCAGTGATGCACTATGGCGCGTAAGTTCTTGCAGAGGTATCTTTTCAAAGGAGCAAACAGCTTTCAGATCTTCTGCTCAGATCTAGGAAGAAGGAGTTGATCTGTGCAGGGAAATGACTTTTGCTGTTCATTTAAAACGGAGTGCGTGGATATAATTAAGGGTGAGCATACTTCGTTTGTCAGCAGGATCCCCGGAAAAGAAGAGTTGATATGGGTAGAAACAAAACATAGGACAAAATTGTCTTCCAATGTACTCTTGCCTCCTGCTAAAGGCCTTTGACATGGCTGTGGCCCAAAGTCTGACTCTACTGAATCACTGATCTAAACCAGTTCTGAAGTTTAAATTATTTCATAGACGTAGTAACAGCTGATCAAAGACAACAACATTTAAGTATAGAGGCAAGAAAGATAGAATTTTTTTATATCATTGAGTTGTTGTATGCTGCCTTATGTTAATCTGGGAACACTGTCTAAGGCTGCATTTTAGTCCATAATGTACAAGCTTGTATCAGATACCTTCTCCTTTATTTCCACAAGCAAGTAACAATTTCTGAACGAAATCATGAAATAAAACTGGACTAGCAGAAGGCAGAAAATTGCAGATAGCAAATAGGCATTTAGTAACTGAGACAGAACTATTTCTGCTCTTCTGCCTCAGGAACCAAGAAGGTGGGATTCAGTCCATTTTGCTAGACATTGGTGAAAGGCCTGCTCACTCAGGACAGCGCAGCTTTTTCTGCTTGCTTTCTTTCAGCTGCTGAACACCAAACATCTGCTATGCTGGTCCTCTTCAGGGAAGACTACTGGGTCTCTGAGAAGTTTCTTGTCCATTTCCATTAAAATTCTGTTTATGTGGGACATGAAAAATGAGTATGCAGTTAGAGAACTTCCCTGTCTACGAAAAGCAATCTAGAAATGTGATTTCCTTATTTCTACAGGTATGATTTCTCCAGCACTCCAGGAAAACCAACTATTGTACCAGTTCCTGACCCCTCCATACCTATTGGGCAGAGAGAAGGGCTGAGTAACTTGGATGTGGCTAAAATCAACAAGCTCTACAAGTGCAGTAAGTGCTGTAGATAGAAGGCATGTGAATACAGCTGATGTCTGTAGGCACTGACAGACATCCCCCAAAGGAACGTGCAGTCCCTCCACTACATCTCTCTCACTCTACAATAAGAAACAGAACTGTCCCTGTGCCAAACTGCTGCCTTCTTGGAAAGGACAATTTACTTTCAACAATTCACTCTCATTTTTAGTTATCCTCACCTAATCCCTCCTTTTTGAGATAAACAAAATCCATCAGAGGAATTATGGTTGCTGCCTCTGTCAAATTCTCATTTCAGGAAAGCTCTGAAGTTTGCAAAGCATGTAAGCTCTCCTCAGCCATGAGTATAACTTAGAGTCATGTGCATCAGTAGTGCCAGCAGATTTGTGATTTCTCTTAATTACAAAATGACTGCAGGGCTGCAAATATGGGTGCCATTCAGCCTGATCAGAACACCTGTTGAGAAGAAAACCGTAGCCATTTTGTATATATATCTACTTTCTTGCCATATCCATTTCTTAACTCATCCCTGTGGTATCTTAAGGTCTAGAAATACCTAGCATTACTCTGTAAACAGGAATTCTTCAGCCAAGATGCACAAAACAGGTATAACATCGTGCTTCTGCACTGCACGGGTTTTGCCTAAACTCCCAGGACAAAGGTATCTGATTTATATGGTATTCGACTTCTCTGGGATGCTATTCAATTAGTTTCCACCAAAACATTAACAAGACCTAAATATTAGTGTATTAAATTCTGCTCTTGTGTTAGTTAAATAATTAGAATTTAGAAGGAATCAGCATTCCTTCATTTGGATAGTTAGATACAGAAATCATTGCTGAGAGTGGTTCCTCCAAATTCACAACTGCAGATAAGACAACTTTACCATTTATGTGTCTCAAAGATAGTGACAGCAAGTATTTACTGGTATTTATTCTTAACAGTGGGGCTGGGAATGAATCACACTTCAATACTATTACTATGTAATTTCAGAATTAGATCTGCATGTTTTGGAAGAAAAGGACTAAATTTTAAAAAAGAGAAAAAGTCAGGGACTAAAAAAACCCACAAGAAGTCTGGTTTTCTCAGGAAAAGTAGGGAGCAAGAGAAAAATGTCATAAATTCCTATGAGCAAATGTCATATATTTGTATTTTGTAATTTGGGAAGTTACATAAAGTGCAAAAAATGAAGATGTGAAAAGACAGAAGACAGATGAGATCAGACTTTGTATTCCAGTCACTAGATCTGTAGGTTGCCTTCAGTGCTCTCTGTTACTGTTTTCCCCCAGTGATTATCTCTTTGCTCTGAAAAAATCTTGTTTTCAAACTTTATTTTTGCACACACTTATGAATACACACAATTGCTGATGGAAATTGGTGTATTGCTGTCATTGAAAGTAGTTCTGTGATTGAAGTTAAGGAAGTTCACAAAAGATCCAGGACTTATTTAGTAAACTAAAATATGTGAGTGAAGCTCTATTGTCTTTTTAAAAAAAATTAAAACATTAGAGCTGAAACAGGTAAGTACTTTAACTACCTCTATTTCACTTGCAGGTTTTCAATAACTTTTTCACCAGGAACATCAATACAATTGTAAGCATTATAATTAATTTATACAAGCTTGACTGCTGCAAATGGTTGGGAATATTTTTGTGCAGGCATTTTGGGAATATTTTTGTGTAGTTTTCATTCTCTTCAACACTGTTTGGTTCTTCCCTTCAGATTGCTGTAGCTCTGTGTTGCCTAAACCCAAAGGTTGGTTCTCCTCTGTCAATTACCCATCCCCATACCCGAACAACAGTAACTGTCTGTGGCTGATCCGCATCCGTCGAAGTAAGGTAAATTTAATTAGGAGAAAAAAGATTTGAACCCCAGTATCCAGGCTACACAGCATTATTTTGTTAACAAGAGTAACCCCTGGGAGTCAGTTTCATGGATCAAGACATTTATTTTGTTATGAAGTGAATGAAAGTCTCAACAATTTTCGTAAGACTTGAGGCTATTAGAGGGATTATTTAACTCAATTTTTATCCAGTTCAGACTGGATGGCTTTTCAAAGACAAGCAGTAGTGAAACATCAGTCTCTGGGATCTCTGTAATAGCATAGCTAGGTGAAATTCTGTGCTCTTTTTATATAGAAAATAAAGTTTCAGTAATACATGGATAGTAAAATGAATATGAAGGTTCATTTCATATTCAGGTAGATAGTTTGAGACTTTCCCTGCATATAACATTAAAATCAACTTCTGCTTTTTTGTTTCTCGAGATTTTCCTGCAGTTTGAGGCTTTTGATCTCCAGCGCTCCTCAGGCTGTTCTTCTGACTACATAAAAATTTACAATGGGAACAGCAAGAGCTCCCCTGTCTTGCTGGACAAGTACTGTGGGAAGGGTCCACTGCCCTCCTTAGTAGCATCTGGATCGACAATGCTGGTAGAGTTTGCAAGCGATGAGAGCATTACAGCCACAGGATTCAGAGCCTCCTACAACAGGGGTATGAACACTCCCTTACAAAGCTTGGAGAACTGCATTAGCAGTGTTTGTCTGGAAGAGCTGAACATTTTTACTATACACTGCAGAGTAGGTCTTTTTGCTGTCATTCTTCACACTTTCACAGCAATTGGAAATGCAGAAGGTTGGGCAATGATGGGTCTGAAGGTTCTCAGGAAGCAGAAAATGGGATGTTGCATGGGTCTCATGTTAGTAATCCTGAGATCTCACTCACATTCTTCTGAGAGCCTCTGTTAGGCTTCTTCATATCTCCAGAATAATGTCTTTAAACAAAAACAGTGCAATGACTGAAATTATTAGGAGCAGTGCAGCCAAAGAGCACAAAGACTGCAGAACTCAGCAAGAGACCTCAACCAATGAGATCCAAAGCCAGTATCTGGGCAAGATGTTATTCAAGGTCTTGTGGGATTTTATGCAGCAGGAGAGGCACTGACCTTGGGTACCTTACACTGTCTGAATTAAAAGCTTTCATTATGTACACAAAACATAGTGCTTCCTGTAATCACTTGAGGGGTGTCTTTTTTTTTGCCAACACGCACGTGCATTCTGGACTGCCAGGCCAAATTCCTTGTGCTGTAACATGCTTTCAGCAAGAAGCCTTATTTCAACTGAAAATCCAAACTTCTTTAGAGCATGCATTGAAGAAGTCTTAGAAAAGTGTTATTTTTACTCTTCTTGCTTTATTCAATGGACTAATTTCTAGAAAGCACTAGATCTAGCTTGATAATGCAATCTTGAATACTTGAGCTGATTCTTTCCTGAAGGGCAGTTAGTGCCACCAGAATTCTATGCTAATAGGGTAACAGTCAGATACAGCTGTAGATACACCTGTTCCCTGTCCTCCAAAGATTATTTATCAGACATGTTTCTACTTCCTTCACTACAGCTGCTGATACAAATACTAAGTGAAAAAATAAAGTACTTCAGCAGTAGATTTTCATGGTAGCACATTTCTTCTTGATTTGAAGAAATAATACAATAGGGTGTAACCAAGCTCACTTCTACTGACAAAACACTCTTGTTAATATATCTGTTTTTCTCCTTTACTCCTTAGTGAATTGTGGAGCCACTTTCAGAGATTCAAAGGGAGTCATCACCTCTCCAAACTACCCCAAAAAATACCCCAAAAACCGAGCATGTTTCTGGGTCATCACTTCTCCAGTAGGATACAAGGTAAGGCATAGATGAATTAATTTGTGGGTTTCATCACTGTTCTCTGATGAAATCTATTTCCCTTGAAGAATAAGAGCTGTTATGTCACTTTTTCAGCAGAAATTCTCAGAGTAAAAATCTGAAAGCAAAAATTAATTTTAACAATTTATGCTGGGTCTTGGTATCTGAGATTCTCAGCAAGGGAGAACCTTTACACATGCAAGGGAACTCTTACAAATCTAGCCTGTACCACAAGGCTTTGTTCAAAATAATCCCTAGGTAAGAGTTCCCACTAAAAAAGTGAAACATCACACAGGTGCTGTTTTTATATTTCTCTAGAGGAAAGAATGTGAAGCATAGAAGATCAGTCTTGTCCCTTGCTTCTCCTTGCAATCCAAATACTGATGAACTAAGCAAATAATTTGCTACTAATTTGCATTGCCATATGGGATCAGGATGTGATGCACACACCGAATAAAAAATGGTGCCTGCACACATGGAATTTAGACTATTTGTTGCTAAAAATGGATAAGAGGAAAGCCTGTAACCTGGAAGCAAAGTGCTTTGGTTGTATTTTCTCCAGATCTCTCTCAAAATGTTGTCCTTTGAGCTGGAATATAGTGACAGATGCATCTATGACTATTTGCTCATACATGATGGAAGCCGCCCTACGTCACCTGCAGTTGGCCCTTATTGTGGGACAGAGAAGGTTGCAGACTTTACTTCCACTGGGAACTTTGTGCTGGTTGAATTTCACAGTGATTTAGTGTGGGAGTTGCCTGGATTTGTGATGAGTTATACATATGTTAGGTAAGTACAGATGGGGTTTGAAAAACAGAGAATGAGAGCATGAGTCCAGGTAGGCAGAGGGAAAAGTCAAGATGCCACCAATTTCAGAAAAAAAAAAAAAAATAGCCTGATACCTTTAACAAGCTTGAAGTTTGACTTCATAGTCTTACATCTACAGTGGTGTAATTTGCATGGTGAATCAAGGACAGAAATGTTCCTGCCCACGGGATGCTTCTGTCTGAGACTTTATGCTTTTTATTATAGTATTCTCATTGCTGGTGTTGCATAGCCAAACACAATAGCAGAGCTGAAACTATGTAAGCAGATTTTCAAGAACTTCTTGTGGTGGAAACTGTGCCCATAAAAAAATTCAGAACATGGCTATGTAGCAACTTTAACCTGTATTCTGGCAAATGCTATTACTCAACCTTAATGTGCATTCCAGCATGCATACAGAAAATTCTTCAGACACATTTATTTATGTTTTGAAGCCAAGATCACTTACACAGTTCATAGAGACACCAGAGCTTAGCCTGGAAATTACCACTTGACATGGAGCAAGTGGTGTCATACTAATGTATGACATACAGTACCTCAACTCAAATATTTGCACTACTCCTCTGTGAGATGAACCAGGACAGGGAACAGATTTAACTAAAGAAACTAAAGTTAAGAGTGGCAGGAACAAGCAGTGAGGGAAAGGGAATGGAATGAAGCACCTATTGTTGCCACTTTGCTGAGTCAGGTATTGAAATCGTCCATAAGGTGTTAGCAAAATATTTTTTTTAAAAATGAAGCCTGAAAGCCTAATGCAAAGACCATTGAATGTTCTCTTTGGAGAGCATTTTAGGTGTGAAGTACCTTGTCTGTAGAGAGAAATTCTTTTCCTCTAAGGAGATTGCTGGAGCAGAGAAATCACCACTGTAAACACCTAGCACTTTGCCTTGACTTGATGTATTCAGAATTAAATGCCAGTGCCAAGCTGGGAGATGCCAAAACATAATGAATAATAAAACATTTTCCTGAAATTATGCCCTTGTGAAGAAGAGCATGTAGAAATTGCTAATTTGCTTTCCTGGTACAGCCAGGAAAAAGAAATTTTCAAATTATGATGACTTTGTAGCAGTGGGAGGGAGGGGTTTAAGTATCTGTAATGTTTTGCTTTTTAAGCACTGGTTAATTTTCACCCACAGAAGAATGATAATTGATAAGTTGTGGACATCAGGGTTTAGAGCCTGCTTGCATCATGGTGGGAAAGTGCATGCACAGCAGGCAACAAATACTTGTCTTTCTTACAAGCTCCCATCTTCTGGCTATAAAAAGTATTCCTTCATTTAATTTGGCTCGCTATTTAGATTGGCACATTTTTGGAAAATGTAGCCATTTCATCAGCATGACAGAAAATTAAACTCTACTTCTATTTTTAACCTCAGCTTCAGACTATAAAAATGCTAATTCTTCTCCTTGAATCTGAGGACTTTCATGGAGGTCCAAAAGTAACAACCCCGTGACGACTCTCATTGCATAACAAAGTTGAATGGGTCTCTATTTTAAAAAGACAGTGCTGAGCAGCTTTGTAACTTGAGTATTACTCTAGATTCCCTTCCCTTGGTCTGAGGTGGAGCTCTGCATAGGTCCAGTGTTTTAGATGTTCACCCATATTTGGTAAAAGAGCATGAACACCATGCTCAAAAAGCAATATACCACGTACAGGAATACTGGTCTTGCAATTTGTCCTTGGGAATATGGGTTTAAGTAGGACATTGCCCATGTATAAATACACTCATATTCTGAACTGTATGAATGAAGAGTAACCAGCTAGTAGACACAAGAGACAGTATAGGCAAATGTTTAGGATTCAAATACCACAATAGGAGGATATTCAGAAGTTCTAATTAAAGTTCAGCACTCAATGCACTTTTGAAATCCAAAATGTAAGGATTTAACCTTAAAACACAGAAGAATCCAGCAGTGATGAATATATGTATTCCCACAGATGTACATAACTCATGACAGAAGCAGGTATTACCTTAATTGCATACAAAACCAGATGTTTTTAAATAGGGGTCCACTTCCACAAGCCTCTGTGTGTGTAAGAAATAAGAGTGTTTGTGTCCACATATTTCTTTCTTACCTGCTTTGAGACTGTCCTGGTTCCTTCTTGGGAGGCAAATCAGAGCCTTTGAGTGCTCTGCTTCTGTAGTCTGTCAATTATTTTTGCAGGAGAAAAAACAGCCTGGAATAAAGTATTACAGAAGCATACAAAAATGTACTACTCATAGGCCTTTTGTTTTGTTTTTAATTTAAAACACATTTCCCTTACATAAATAAATAATTGTGGTTGAGATGACACTTGCTTGCATGACTACAACCCCGGTTATTGAATCATAGGATAGTGTGGGCTGAAAGGGACATGTCAAGGTCACCTAGTCCAAAACTCTGCAATAAGCAGTCATCTTCAACTAGACCAAGTTACTCAGAGCCCCATCCAACCTGACCTCGAATGTTTCCAGAGGTGGGGCATCCACCACCTCTCTGGGCAACCTGCTACAGTGTCTCACCACCCACACTGTCACAAATTCTGTCCTTATATCCTGTCTAAGTCAACACTCTTTTAGTTTAAAATCATTGTCTCTTGTCCTTATCACAACAGGTCCTACTAAAATGCTTCTTCCTATCTCATATAAGCCCCTTGTAAGCCCCGAAAGGCTGCAATAAGGTCTCCCCAGAGCCTTCTTGTCTCTTGATCAACCCCAACTCCCTCAGCCTGTCCTCATAGGAAAGGTGCCCCAGCTCCCTAATTATTTTTGTGGCCTTCTTCTGGACGTGCTCCAACAGGTCCTTGTCTTTTCTGTGCTGAGGACTCCAGACCTGGATGCAGCACTCCAGGTGGGAACTCCCCAGAGCAGAGTAGCTATAACCACGTAGGATATGTAGGACAGAGAATGTACAATTTACTGTGCAGCAACCCAGTTTGGCAAGAAGAAGACATACAAACCAAAACCTATTTAATCTCTCCTGTACTTCAAATAGAAACTGAAAACGGTATAGGCTGAGTTGGCACACAGAATTTTATAATCGAGTTCGCTTTACCATGGGAAACATCTGCGGGCAAAAAGAGAAATAAAGGAAAAGCTGCTGCTGCTCTGCTGCCAAATGGCCTTGGTTCACGAGCCGGAGAACCGCGGGAGCCGGGCCCCCTCTGGCGGACACCTGCAGGGAACGGGAATGGGGATGGGAGCGTGTGGCGCTTCTTCTGCAGCCAGGTGAGAGACAGAGGGAGAGAGATCTCCTCTCCTGCCCCGGCCACGGCTCCCACCTCCTTCCGGGAAATGCAGCCGAGGCGTTTCCCAGCTGGGGAGCTCGGTTTCCTTACCGGGACCCTCCCGCGCTGCTCCGCCGCCGCTCCGGGGATAGGAAGGTTTCCGTGGGCTGCTGCTTGCGTCGTCTCTTGAAGAGCGGCGCTCCAAATTCCACCTGCCAATCGGTAGGCTGCACTGTAACATTAAGATTGAAATCTCCTGTTCCTGTTTTCCCATTGAGCAGCTCAATAGCAAAGACAATTAAGCGTTTTCTTTGAGTTTCTATTTGTTTCGATTCCCTGCTTTATGCCTACAATACCTGGAATTTCCGGGCGGTCTCTAACACAATTGCTGGACAGGTGCAAAGTTTAGCTTCCAGTTGTATTTCTCATGTGTTTTACTGTCAAAAAACCTAACCAAACAAAAAACCCACGAAGCAAACAAACAAATGCCAAAAAAGAAAGATTGAAAGGGAACCCCCCGTGATTTTTTTCTTTAAATGTAGTTTTATTCAGCTATTAGTCTTACTTCCTTGAATAAATCAGTTTGTTTCCTAATTTAATTGTGTAGATCTTTACAACGTGGGGTTATATATTAAACTAGAAAGAATGCCCAATGATCCTGCAAACCCACGCGGTGAACAGGATGAGTCATTTGCACTCCGTGACTCTTTTTACGAACTCTACAGGACACACTCCTGAGGGCAGACGGATCAACACCGGCAGAAGGATGGGCTGGGGGGAACTGGAGTTTTGCAGTTCAGCTGATTCTTGCTACTCTGGACCAGGATCTCACACAGATTTAGGATAAAAAAAACCAAGAGTTGCTTGAGCACAACACTGTCAGCCTTAGAGAATGTTGGTTTTTGTCTTATGAACACCCCAGAAGAGCTACTGCCCTCAGGGACATGGCGTCTCCGGCGGGGCCGGGCAGCGGCACCAGACTGCAGATACCACAGTGCATCGCGCGACTACAGTAGCCGGCCTAGCCGGCCTGGCACTGGGGTCGTGCGGAGCCCTGGGCAGTGTAGTTTTTTCCGGAGAGCCGCCTGGCCTCTGAAGGCAGGGAGGGCGGGACAAGGGACTACAACTCCCGTTGGGCCGTGCGCCGCTATCCCTGTGCTGAGAGACGGGAGGGTGCTGTCCGCGCCTCCCCGCTTGTGACAGCCCCGCTCGCTGCCGATCCGTGGGCCTGAGGCAGCCGCGGGAGCGGGGAGACCGTGGAGCTTGGCATAGCGGGGATGCGGCGCCGTGCCTGAGGGCGGGCCGGGGCGGAGCGCCATGGATAACCGCTGCTATGGGTGCGCGTCCAAGTTCTCTGTCTTCAAGAAAGAGGCAAGTCCGGCTGCGGGGGGTCAGGAGCGGGCCGGTCCCGCGGGTGCCGCCCCCGCAGTGCGAGGGTCTGCGAAGGGAGCCGGGAGCTGCTTCGCCCGGCGCCGAGACGCGCTTCCCGGCCGGCATCCTGGCGTTGTTGTCCTTGCATACTGAGCTCTCGTGGTGCCTAATTCCGATGTGTCTTCAAATATGGGAAATTACTGACCCCAAAAAAGTCCTCATTGAATGCCATCCCTCTAATCCAGGGTTTTGTCATAACCTCAGACAATTCACACACACACTTCCTTAACTGTGAGCCGAAGTGGTGACTCAGCTCCCAGCAGGAGTTATGTGCTGGTGCTCCAAGGCGCTTGAGTCTCCATAGCTTCAGCATCAGCTGGTGAAACAGTTCTGTCACAAAAAAGTCAGCATAACCCCAGCATTGTTCTTCGTGTGCCTCCTCGGCAGGGCACTGTGCCTGCGTGCGGCCAGGCAGAGCGGCCGTGGGTGTGTGGGGGCGAGGTGCTGAAGCCCTGAGGTGCCCCTCTCTCCTCTCTCCTCTCTCTGCAGTATGGCTGCAAGAACTGCAGACGGTCCTTCTGCTCGTCCTGCCGGAGCTTCAGTGCTGTCGTTCCCCGCTGTGGAAACACTCAGCAGAAGGTGTGCAAGCAGTGCTGTGAAGAATTAACTGGGTAAGACAGGAGTGTTTCTTCACCAAAGAGAGTTTCCCGCTTTTTTTCTTCAATTTACATCCCATGTGGCGTTGCAGATTTCTGCAGGGGAGCTCTGCCTTCCATATGTGCATGGATGCTGCCTGCGCCCCAGAATTTCAAGACAGGACGTCTCTGAATTGTTATATGAGTGTGCAGTCCAAAAATAGGAATCAGGAAAGTAGTTTGAAAGCATCACATTTAAATCTTCATGGATGAACACTGAATTCCTGTGGACAGCTTGACTAGATGGGCCGAGGTTAAGCCACTCTGTGGTTCTGCCCAGAAATTGATACCTCTTTAATAGTTATAGCACTCTTTTTAAACGTGTAGTAGTTGAGTAGCCTGACAATAAGATGTTCAAAGTGTTACTTCTTCTGTGGGCAAACAGTGACATAAATCCTCCTTGTTGAGGAGTCTACTGTGTGTGGCCTGAAGATGTAGTTTCATAGCATGAAATCTATAAAATTTTTGCTTTTATAAGGAAACAGAATTATTTACAAACACAACCTGTAGACTTCCTGTTGAAAACAAAACATGTAATTCAGCAGCAGCAGGATTATACATGTGAACAAGCAACACAGGAGCACAGGTGTACCCCAGAATCCCTTTGTCAGACAGTTTTTCTGTCCTCTTTTTTCTCTTGCATTTCTCTTGTTCCTTTTCCTCACTTTTCTCCTATAGCAAGGAATTTTCACCAGCCATGCTGCTTTGGACACAGTTGGCTTTTTGGGCTGTGAGCACACATTGCTGGGTCATTCACCAGCACTCCCAGGTCCTTTTTGGCAAGACTGCTCTTGATCTATTTATCTCCCAGCCTGTGTTGATACCAGGAGTTGCCCCAACCCAAGTGCAGCACCTTGCATTTTGTCTTGTTTCACCTCATGAGATTCCCAAGGTCTCACTTCTTGAGTTTGTCCAGGTCCCTTTGGATGACATCCTGTCCTGCTGGTAATAGGCTGCAGTTCTGTAAGCTGCATGTGTTGCTGTTCTTCATGCAAATAGCTGTCAGAATTGAAGCCATAGAACTGTGGGAAGCATTCCAGGAATGTTGCATTCAGTCATTACTGTATGGGTCTTGGCTGTGATTTCTAAGAATGAATAAAATATGCTAACTAACTTACGTAAGTGTCTGGTTTAGTCCCTCAACATGAACACAGCAAAGTAGAAGGGTTAGACATGTTTGTGGTGTGCAGTGTTCATGTGTTCTGGAAGATGTTATATAATAACTTCTGTAATGCTTTGTTGTGCTTGTATGTTATATAATTCTGTGTTTATTGCATGCCCCAGCTCCTTTCGGTGTGTCCTGCTGCATGGAAGATAATTACACCGGGAATCTTACCTAGGTACTCCCTCCCTGCTCTCTGAACTGGGAGGTGCAGGCTGTGGGAGGCAAGGGTGTTTCAGCCCCACCTCCTTTGGATCACTGGTGACCCTTTGAAATCACATTCTGTCCAGGTGCAAAACAACTGGACCAAAGGACAGAGATGAAGGCTCCCACTTTCCTAGGCAGCTATATTATCTTAATCCCTTCCATAAGCTGATTCCTCTCAGTATTAATGAGGTTAAGAAAGGGGCTGTGCCACGAGGTCAAGAAACACCCACTGATTCCTCTTGAGTTGAGAGACTAAATGATTGTCATTATTGTCAAGTATTGTCAGTATCTTGAGTTTAGAGAAATTGTTCTTGTCTTTCAGAGATGAATCTCGAAGTAGTTCAGCAAAATGGTCACCACCAGAAAACTACAAAAAGTGAGTTGCCCTTGCCAAGAAGTTCTTTCTACTGCAGATGAGCCTTTCAGGCCCTCCTCTTCCCCTGTGGATACCAGCAAAAGTAGGGCTTGTGGTCTGGGTATTTGCTTGTTCAGAATTAGATTAAGGATGGAACTTTTGTTTTGTCATTTTGGGTTGTTAGTTTGCTTGGAGGGGTGGGGGGTGTGCTCTTTTGAATACACTCCTGAACAGCCACCTGCAATTATCTGTGTCTAGTCAGAGCTGGCTTGGAAACAGGAACCTTGTGGTGAAATGTTCCTTGTCTCCTGGGAAGTGGTGCCAGGTGTGCTGTTCTTGTGAGCTAAGGTTTTCCTTACTCTTAGGAGTGCCTTATTGTGTTGATATTGGAGAGAGTGGTTTCATTTCTGTTCTGCACTGACATTCTTCAGATAGCCTGTTGTGTTCACAGAGGATGCTTTCTTATTTCCAGGTTAAAACCCCTGTTCTCAATTGTCATGTATTTTTTCCATTCTTGTCACAGGCGTGTAGCAGCTTTTGAGGCTAAACAAAACCAACTGAAAGACCAACAGAAGGCAGCTGCAAAATCCCCAGGTCAAGCAGGCTCCAGATACCAGGGGCTCTCAAAAGAGGATAGAGCTATTGCAGAGAGACTGGAGAGGCTCAGGGAGGAAAGGAAACCAAGTGAGTTTTAGAGAATACCATAAATACCTTGGATGGGAACACTACTATTTGGGAAACAAGGAACCTGGTGGGAGAGGGAAGTGCTGGGATTTAAGAGGCTGCAATATTAAGGAAGTGAGGGCTTAAAAGTGGGCAGAGCATCCAAGTCCTGCTGCCACAATGGCCAACTTCTACAATGATTTTAGATCAATGTTACAGTTTCATTTTGCTTCTTGAGATTTCTCTTGAAACTGCTACTCAGTTTTGGGGCAGTATCTTACCTGTAAAATCCCTTTCTCATTTTCCGTTGTTTGGGTTAAAAACCTGTGTCAAACCCACTTGGAGTGGAATGAAATGAAAGTCTTTGGCCATACTGTTTTGAAGAAAGTTTCCTGTGAGTCATTTTCTTGGGCAACAGCACTTCCAGGCTCTGTGGGACTATGTTCTGATCAGTCTTATCTCAGAGAGAAGGATTCTCATCCCAGTCCACAACTGTCAGGTTCTGGGACTGCCTTGAGGTGCTTGTGGGAGAATAAACTATTTTAAACGTTACATGTGGTCTCTAAAAAAAAAAGAACACTCTTCAAAGTGGTTACCTGGTTATCATAGAATCACTGAGTTCAACCGTTAACCCAGCACTGCCAAGGCCACCACTAAACCTTATCCCAAAGTGCCACATCTACACATCTTTCGAATACCTCCAAGGATGGTGACTCAACCACTTCCCTGGGCAGCCTGTTCCAGTGCTTGACAACACTTTCTGTGAAGCAGTTTTTCTAATATCCAATCTAAACCTCCCTTGGAACAACTTGCAGCCATTGCCTCTCATCTGTTATGTGTCAGGGGAGAGTTTTAGTGTGATATGGACAGGATTGCTTTAAGAGATGTGGGACCAATGGACTGAACTGCCTAAATGACACTTATTTCTCTGCCTGTCCCTAGAGTCCCAAGTCAGCTGATTGCCAGATGACTTCACCCTAATGCTTGTGTTATGGCTAGGAGGTAAACTGTGAAGGAGGCAAGGACTCTGCAGAAAGGGATAGCAGTTAGCATCAGGGTAGTCTCTGAGTCATGCAGTATGACCCCTCATTCACATCAGGGCTGGGTGAGGTTTTTGCTCAGGTGTTCAGAGTCTGATTCCAGAAAGAAATACAGTCTTAAGGAGAAAAAAAAGTAGCTTTTTGTTTTCAAAAACAGAATAATCTCCTCCCGTGGGTTATTGTGTATTGCAGAGTCCATCCCTACTCAGGCTGAGATCGAAGCCAGGCTGGCAGCCCTGAAGGAGGATGGCCAGGGACCTGTTCCATCCACACAGGAAATGGAGGACCGGTTGGCTGTCCTGCAGGGGAGAGATCCTCCTTCCCAAGCTCCCAGACGTGTAAGCTCCCTCAGCTCTTTAGTCAGCAATTTATTCTGAGCTGACACAGTAACTGATGTCACAGCATGTTAAGCATTCTTCCTTCTTCAGCTTTTTTTGTGTCCAAGTAGCTTCCTTCAGAAATCTCTGGTTCCTGATTGTGTCATTGCTCCAGAAGCAAACCACTAGCCTTTACCAGTTCACTGCTTCAATTTGAATGCAGCATGTTCCTTTATGCCAGATGTAGTGTGTATATTTTTAACATTACATGCCAAGGTTTTTTACGCTCAATTCATTTGTGTACCGGAGTGGTCACAGTTTTTCAGAGCTGTTTGTTTTGGAGGCTTATCAGCCTTACCTTCTAATTACATCTTCTAGTTGCTACTGCATACCAGCTGGGAAGAATCCTGTTAATTTTTCCAGAAATGGAAGCCCAGTGTGAGTTGTCTGAGGTTGCAGAAGAATCAGTTGGATATATGCCTTGAAAGCCCATAGGAATGATCTTGTTCCCCAGGATACCATTTCCTTATGGTTCCTTTTCTGCTGCATGCCCAGCTGTTATCCTAAGTCTCTGTGGGGCTGCTGCCTGGCACTGTTGAGAATGGCACTTTGTTTACACTGGAGGTAGTGGCAGAGCTGGAGCTGGGACCCAGCAGCACGTACTCCTACACATTCAGCATCCCTCTGCCTTGTTTGGGTGACTGCTCTCAGAACTGTGTGCATTCAGCACCTCTGAAAATGAAACCCTTACAAATCTTACACTACATAACTGTAAATTGAGATTCTCAATATCATTGGAGGCATCTTTGTATGCTGCTCCCATCTAGGGTGACTTTGGTTGCCAAACTTCTCCTTTGATTGAGTGTGCCACTTTGCTCTCATTTGCCTTTTCCCACACTCCCCTGGTTTCTTAGATACACCAACCTCCTGATACCAGAAGTCTGGTCCAGCAGACAGACGACCTGTTAACTCAACTGTCTGAGGAGGTTGCCATTGATGAGCATTGCAGACCAAGAGTTCAGCCTCAAGGTACCTGTTTTGGCTTCCAGAGACCTGTTCATGTCTAATAATGTACGTGCTATGCTGAGAAGGGAATATGTGCCTCCCTACGTAACTTGCAGGCGAGCTGAGTGTCCAGTTTGCCCATATCTTCTTGGAGATGGCTCCTTCTTTTCAGGGTTGTATTATTCAGATTCTCTGTTTCTCTAAGATGACTCCTCCCTGGGGAGTAGCTGTTGCTACTCCTAATGCACCTAATGCACCTGTGCACTGCTACAAAACCTCAGAATCTGGCATACCTTATTTTCCTGGCTGCAGTGCTTTCTGTGTAATCTCTCTATAGGCCACAGATTAGCTCTTTTTCTTCTCTTCATGTACAGTGAAGATGCTACTGGCATGCCTTTCCCCCTTGTTATCCCAGTTCCATGGAGAGCAGCAAGCTGCTCTCATAGCATTATTCGTCATGTTTTCTGTGCCCAAGGGACACTGCTGTTGAGTCACCAGTGTATTCTGTGTGTCTGTCTGCAGCTGCTAGTAACCAAAGTTTGAATGATCTCAATCGGGAAAGTGAAGATTGTGTTTGCCCTGCAAATCTGGACCCAAAACAGCTAGAGGAGGAGAAGAATAAACTTCTGGCAGAAGCTGCTGCTGAGCTGCGGGAAGAGAACACTAGGAAGGAAAAGGTCCTACAGGTTGCCAAGAGACTGGCAGCACTCAAAGGCGAGGACCCAGGGAAAGGTGGGTAGAAGATGAGGATACAGTGCCAAGAGAGGAATCAAGTTACTATGACAGAGTACATTCTTTTCTGAGAAAGTATTTATCCATTTAATTCCTCTGTTCTGCAAGAAACAGACTGAGATTTGGTTCTCTCTGCAAAGTTGTACAGCTTGGTTTGTCATGAAATCAATATGAAAGATCTAGGTTGAGGGTAAAGGCTGGAACTTAAGGTCAGACTGCTTTGTCTTGCACCCTTCTTTGGGATACTTCTAGCATGCTCTGATGAGGTTAACAAAACTTTTAACAGAGCTTTTAAAACAAAAACTCTGGTTTTGGTGGGGATCTTTTCCTTCTCTCTTCCAAGTATTAAAAATAAACAGTAATGTCCGTTTCGAGGAATCTGCACCTTAAAAGGATCTGTCTGTGTCAGAGCCAGAATACCACAGCCAGCTCACACCACAAAGAATTGTCTCTGGCACATAAGTGGGCACAAGGCTTGGGACTTGGTGTGGGTTACAGTTTCACATTTCTTACTCCTACAGTTACACTGGAAACCTATAAGCTCCCTGACAGTGATGAGGAAGTGTCTGAGGAGGAGGCCATTCGAAGAGTGCTGAAACAGGTCAGAAAGGGCAGCCTTGTTTTTCATCCTCTTGGTTATGCCCAGTGTGTATGTTACTTGGTGAGTGTACAAAGGTTGTGTTTCTGTTCCTGAGAAGAGTTTCATTCCTTAATTTCCTAGTGCTTTTCCAGTATTAGCTCCCATGGGCCATTCAGGCAATCAACAACAATACTTCCAGTCTGTCACATTGTCTTTCTCATTCATGCTTAGTGTCTCTTGTGGTCTGTGTGTGTCTCCTGTATAACCCCACTCTGCTGGTACTTCCTCACTTCTTGTTCTGTGTTTTCCCCCAGCCAGTTAGAACGTGGATGATGAGATGAGTGCTGTGTAGCTCAGCTTACGCCTGCATTTCTCTCTAGAGTGTCTCTGAATTGTCTTGCAGGCAGACCTGAGCTTGAGTTTGTCTCTATGTCCCATGTGTGTGATTAGCATGATGCTGAGGGCCTGCTAGCTGCACTGCAAAGCAGAGTGTGTGAGCTGCAGGCCCCTGCTGCTGCAGACTGTCCACAATGGACACGCAGTGCTCCGAGTGCACAGCGAGCTGACACCTGTCTGGGTAACACCAGCTGCACTCAGACTTGTCATCTCCCATTGCTGCATGAGAGCAAGAAGCACAGGAGGCTTAGGGCCTAGAATGAGGCTCCCAGCTGTGTTTCAAACAAGAGACTTCTTGCTTTGTGTTGTTACCAGCTCACTGAGGAAGCAGCCCTGGATGAAGCGAGTGGATTCAACATTCCCCCAGATCAGACCACCCAACCAGGAAGCTCACAACAGAACCTGAGTAAGAAAGCAAAGCAAAAGGTCAGTGAACTGGTCAGGATCTCTTGAATTGATATCTTGATCGTTCCAAGGTGTCAGGACAGTACAGTTCTGCAGCAAAAGTTTGCTGTATCCTAGGCTTGATGCAGAAAAAACATTACCTAACCAGCTTCTCCAGAGCAAACAAGCCAAGCAGCTTCTGCAAGGCTGACCAGCTCTGAGCTCAGCTGTGAATCATCCTTGTACTTATAAAAGGAATTGCTCCCTGGAATACAATTCCTTTTAGGCTGCTTTGTGTTGAATGTGTCATGTGAACCAAGAGAAGTTGGTAGACACCTCACAATATGGATACTAGAGAATTATATGTGTATATATACATATAATTAGATCAACAAGGCCATGGTCTAGTACCATACAACCTGAACCAGAGTAAATGGGAGGTTTACCAGTGCTTTCAGCATGTGCAGAATGGAACCTCTAGTCAGTATTCTACTGTCCATGTTCTCATATAATGTCAGAGGAAGGAATTAGCAGCAAGATATCCTATGCTCAGAGTGAATTCTGGCCTACTATGGAAATAGATACACAATCTCTAATGTATATGGCAGAAATTAAATGCACCTGTGACTCACAGGCACCTGTCAGGCCTGCTCCCAGTGGAAGAAATTGTATAATTGTAAGCATTATCAAAAACATCCATCTCAGGTATGATGCCTTGCATTTCTGGGATTACTGGTGCAATAGGTAGTTTTAGGAAAAGATTGTGTCAGGAAGCTGCTTTTGCCAGTGTCCAGACACTATGTCTCAGTGTTTTTTCAGTCCCACAAGATTTCTCTGTAAGGGAGAAGGAGGCCATAAGTTTGCTGTATGGATATATTTAGATTATGATTTCATAAGATCTTTTTGTCCCAGCCTCAGGTACAAATGAATAGTAGGGGCCTTCTGGCAAAACACTTCCTTTGTCCCACAGTTTTCTTTCTACCACAAGGAGAAAACAACGCCCCACCTCCACATTCCTTTCCCTTCCCACACAGCCCCTTTCAGCAAAACTGTTTGATCTCTTGCTTTTGCAGCAGGAATTGTCTGTCACATGATATTGTTGTGGTGCCTGCAGAAGAGCTGGGCTTCATGTCCTTAACACAGCACACACAGTGTGGGTATATGTCACTACTGAAGGCACTAAATGAGGCTAAATACCTGTTTATGTTCCAAGCAACATCGATTCAAACCCAAATTCTAGCAAGTACCTTGGGTTTTTATTTAACAATCCAGACACATATGGAGCCTGTCCCTGCACTTCGGACAAGCTCATCTCAGACACTTTGGATCAATGGAGAGTAAACTGTGGACCATGGGACAGCTCACTGTGGCCGTCATGCATCACAGTTAAGGTCCTCTGTTGTCTGTGCTGGGGTTTGAATTCTGTCTCTTTGTTTTCTGTGTGAATTAGAGCCACACTCCAACCACCACACCTCTTGCAAGGGCAGATGATAGTGATGAGGATGAGTTACCCTGGTGCTGCATCTGCAACGAAGACGCCACTTTGCGCTGCCATGGCTGTGATGGGGACCTCTACTGCCAGCGCTGTTTTTGGTGAGTCTCACAGTTCCTCTGGGTCTGAGAGGTGGGTCAAAGGTAAGCTTGGCCCCTTTTGTATGTTCTTCTCATTGTGCAGAAAAACAGGCAGTAGGAGGCAAGATTTGAGGAATTTGTGTGATCAGTAGTTGTCCCAGGCTTCAGGGACTAAACTGGTCCTGGGCAGAAATGCTTCAGTGCATGTTTGGGCACATTGTCTGAATGTTCTCTGGAGCAGCTGATGTGCTGCATTACGTGGGATGGGATAAATGAGACCATTGTTCAGTGACTCCTATGGCTTGTTAATGCCCTTGATGGATGACTTGGGCTGGATTCCCTTAAAGGGGAAGGTCAGATAGCATGAATTCCTAAGGCTTTTCTTAGATTGAGACTTTGTAATCTTAAACCATATTAAAAACATCTTAGTTGAAATGTGTATGTATGAGCCTTTTTTCACCAGTCAAACCTTGCAGTAGCTGTAGTCTTGGTTCTTAAACATGTGTAGTTTGATTTTTGACAAAATTTTCATGTCTCAGATTTGGAAGGTTAATTCCTTTGAATACAAAGTTATTCTTAACAGGTTGTGTGACTTCTCTTTTTTCATGCCTCAAAAGTTTTGGATAGTTGGCTAGGTTCGCATTTAAGTGTTGGATGACATTAAGACAGCAGGTTGCTAAAAATGTGGTTGGGATAATAAGAGATGCTTTTGTGCATATTTTCTCACTTCCTTCAAATGTATTTGTAGGGAAATATAAATGCAGTGGGGGAAAATAATATGAAAATGGTAAGAAAACATATGACCGGCAGTGTTAGATTATTAAAAACAAAGCATACAAACAGGCATATCTGACAACAAATATCAGTAAAAGCAAGTTTGACAGTCTGGCAGGTGAGTGTATTGGCTGCATGCTGCAGATGAAGGCTTGTATCTTACTCAACACTGCCTGCTCCTGAGTGTGGTTAAGACAGCTGCCAATACACTGCTTTATGTTCAGTTATTTTCCAGAGTTTTCTGGAGAAGACTGTTATTTTGTCTATTGTCACAGGTGCTAATGTCCCTGCAGTCACAGACAGGGTGCTGAAAATGAGCCATTAGTTACATGAATCACTTCAAGAGGGAAACAGAAGGACCTGTTTTCGTTTTCAAATCAAGGATGAGCAGACCTTCCCATAAAGCACCTCAGAAATTTCTGTTACAAGCAAATATCTTAATCAATTAGTCCACATGGTTGCCAGTGGGGTCCTCACAGCCAACCCTCAGGATGAGTTTCTGGTTAAGGGTGCTGGGACATATCTTGTGCAGTGGCTGAGGGTGAGTTCCTGGCCTGGGTATTTACTTCTGCCTGCACTTTGTATTTGCTTCTTAGGGAAGGCCATGAGGAGTTTGATCTGGAGGACCACCAAACCTCCCGCTATCATCTTCCTTGAAAACAGAAGTGATCACACTTCTCATGGGCAGAAAAGGAGCTGGAGGATGGGAAAACAGAGGAGCTGGCCAGATGGGAAGAGTCCAAGTGGATTTGCAGCCAAAACGAGTGATGTTTTGGACAGTTAAAGGATGTGCTGTAATTTCAGAGAGGCTTGCAGGGCATGTGACTTGGTCTTCACAAATACACCTGAGAAGTGCAGGGTTTACTGTGCATGCTTGGGGATAAGTGAGGACTTGATATGAGGAGGTGGATACAAGTCCATAAATACAGATGGTAAAGCAGTGAGGGTAGCATTAAAGATGTGTGTTTAAGGTGGTACTGACTGGCTGGTAAAGAACTTCCTGCTTTTACTAACAGCTTATACACTGGTTCAACAGGCAGCAAAGCACTTTGCACTAACAAAAATGTCTGCATTGTGATCACATGTGTGATGAGAACTTTCAAAGCATAATAAAAATTATTTACAGAGGCCTGTGGTTAAAGTCTCTCCTGAAAATGCCTGATAACCCTTTACAAAGTATTGCTTTCTTATAATGGTATGTTAGTCCAAGTGTCAAGTGGCTTAGGGAAAGAAATGAAGAATAGCGAAGTCATCAAAAATGTTTCCGTGGCGTGTCTGGAAAAGATGCAGGGCAGTGTTGCTCACCAACTTGAAAGGAAGGATCCTTTGAAAAGGTAATCTGCTACTGATACAGTGTTGTGGCCTGCAGTGGCTGTGCCAAGGTCACATCATCTCTAAGAGCAACATGTTAGTCTGGAAGAGTTGTGTATTAGTCTGAAAGCAGGATTTGACTTTGTTTATTATTTGGTCCCCTAGTAGGATAAAGATGTTACCTGTGTGATGCTCTTTCTCTGGTTGAGAGAAGCTCAGTTGCATGTCCATATCCCTCCTGGGAGACAATCCAGATGCAAGTGGTATTTACCAGTGCCCAGAACACCCAGAATGGCTTCGAATACCCAACTGAATTTGCTGTAAACAGGCTCTATTGTTCCATCAGGATGAGCTCTTTCCAAATAATGTGACTTCTGAGAGAGCTCTCTAAGGTTGACAAATTCCCATTGCAACAAAATAAAGGATTTGCCCTTGACAGGGAATTTCCAATGAATCTTGCCTGTCTGGTTTGACTCTGCCACTCCCAGCTGTCTGCCTTGCCCCCGTGCCTCTGAGGTGAGGTGATGAAACAGTGTTTTCCTGCACCTCTGTCACCCCTGGTCAGAGGACAGCAAATGAATTAAACCACTCTCGAAGGTGGGTTTCTGCTATCTTGCTGCTCTGGATCAGGCTCTTCAACAGAAACCTGATTCAAACCATGTAGAACAGTAATACTTTAGGTTAACACACTAAAAATGGCAAGCAATGGTATCCAGCAGTGCCGTCAAAACCTCTTCATGGGAAAGGTTGGCAAAACTTGACTTCTGTGGAGGATCTTTCTCCTGGCAGCCCTTGCTTCACCAGTGCCTGTCTTCTTGGGAGAGGTAGATGGGAAAACGACTTGAGTTGTTCTGATGCAAGAGCTCACAATTAACGCCATGTTACACAAAATTTAAGTAAGTTACAGCCCTCAGGGGCTTGCAGTCTTAAAAATTAAAACAAAATGCTGTTCTTCCTTTATATTATCACAGAAATGACACTTTTTCATTGCAATTTAACATGGATGATTAGTCTGATAGTAAGATAGCCCAGTTCTGAGGTTAAATCCCTCATGTTTTACATATACAAAGGAAGGTGCAACTATCTGTTCTTATTTCTCTCCTAAGATTGATCCACTGCTTTGGGCTTCAGCCTGTGTCTTCTCCAAGCAGTTAGTAGTAATTTTATTTCTTGATTTACAGCTGCTGGGGTTTTTTTAATGTCTTAGTATAAGCTGGTATGAAACTTGCACCATTTTGAATGCTTCATCAGCCACAGCCAAACTTTGAGCTCCCTTGCAGTTAGGCAGCCTCTGTCTTGTAAGCCCTGCCCTGTTCACATCAGTGGTGATGGAGCAGGCTACAGCCGGAAGCAGTTTATTTAGATTCCCAGATTGGTTTCTGTGGGGCCATCCCAAGGAATCCAGAAATGTACCCAACCCATTACCTGAAATAGAACTTAGTCACACATGGAAGAGTCTCTTCAGTCATACAGACACATGCTGCTGCTTTCCCTGCACCACTAATGGACATTTTTGTGGCTGCTGCACTTTCTGCATGTAATGGGCCATTTTAGTAACAGCCCAATCACTTTCCCCTGAAAAGCCATTCCCACTGTAGCTGTTGCTTCAGTGAACTCCATGCAGGAGGGGGCAGAGGGGTATCCAGATCAGCTGTCTGCAGGAAGCACACCTAGCTGAATCTGTGTTGTCAAAGAGGAATGCTGCATGACCTTTAAGTGGGTAGTGCACTGTTAGCTGTGTTGCTTACTCCCTATCCTTGTCTTTGGAAAGGTGATGATAAACAAAGATACTGGTAAACAATCAATTCCTGACAGGCCAGATCAACTTCAGTCATAGTTGTTCAAGGACAGAAGACAGCTTGGCATCTTCCAGAAAGAGATTCAGCTTGTTTGCTCTTGTCTTTGTAGCGTCATGAGGGACAATGAGATTTTCTTTCCCTCTCAAAATATTTTGTCTGTGAATTATCAAATATAGGCTCTACTCCAACAAGAATTCAAATTAGAAAAGCTCATGAACTTTCATACATTGAGTCATATTGGTATAATCAAGGAGGCAAAGTTCCTTTAAAGTAACATTCTTAGATAGTATCTACATACTTAACTCTAGTGGTGGTGCTGAGAAACAGCAAAGTTAACTGGAAGATTTTTGTAAAATTTTTTTTAAAGCATTGATTTTAATCTATCCTTGTGGTCTAGTGTGAGAACAGCCAAAATGTAAATTAAACCAAGTATGATTTACTACTGTTTAAGAACTAAACAAAAAAGAAGTTACTCTGATTGCCTTACATTACTTTATCTTTTGCACCAGTGAACTGAGAAATCATCTACCACTGGCCAGATGTTGCTTTGCTTCCCTGATCTCACTGTGTTCAGTTGAAGTGCTCTCAGGTATCATAATGTATCAGAATTTCTTATGTACCAGAACCAACTGCACAGAATAGGGTCTGCAGCTTACTCCTTTCCTGCTACTTGCAGAATAAACATAAAGACAACATTGGTCAAGCAGATTTTTCAGAACCTGCTTTGTCTTTGGTTCTAACAATGTCTACCTTAAAGCACAGACAAAAATTCTTTTTGCATCCCTCTATATTGAGGAAATACAGAACAATGCCCAGGAGGGAGAAAATATTTCTCTTGGGACAGAGGAGAGGCATGTCATGTCTTTGTGCTGTTGCAGAAGAATAAAACAAGGCCTGTTGTTAGGGTATGTAAGTAATTTGGATTCCTATACTACTGTGCTGTAGTTAATTGTATCTCTAGGACACTCTGCTCATGGCCTGTCCACCTAGATCTTCCACCTGAACTTCTATTTGATCTCAGTCTGTTTTTAACATGCTCAGAACTTTTTGTCAATATGCTGCTCTCCTTTCTCAGGGGATGTGATACATGAGTCTTAACAGGTGTCATCCATAAGCAATGCCAGATGTACAACCATTACAGCTCTGGATTTAATTTTTTTGTTGTTATTTTACTTATAAAGTTGAGATTTCAAGAGGGGAGGCATGTCCCACTAGCCCCTTTTTAAGTCAAAAATTGCATGTTCCCAGGACTCCCATAGATATATATTGGACCTGATAAAGAAAGACCATTTCTCCAGGCTAGTGGGTGAGGCTTAGAACATCTTGGAGTGGCCTTAGAACAAGACATGAGGTCCATGACTCGCCAACTTCCAGTCAGATACAAGAACAGCATGTGAAAGGAAGCAGGCCCTTACATTACAGTTGTTACTGCAGCTTGGATTTTGTCCTCTCAGAGGACACAACCCACAGTTTGTTCACTGACACCTGGAAAATAGGAGGGAAGAACAAGATAATAGTCATCAGTCTGCTACTACTGATAAAGATGGAAAGACTAATGTGTTTAAGATACTACTGGTCCAGCCCAAGAACCTTTGTCTTTGTTAGCTAACCTGCACGTCCTTCTGTTTCCACAGCTGGTCCCTTCTGCCCCTGGCTCACCAGACAGACAAAAGATGTACTCAAAAGCTGGCCTTGAATGCTCTGCTCCACAGGAGCCCCTCGGGATGTGACTCAGACTCATCTCTTGTGTTTGCATGGCAGGTGTCAGCGTAGGGACAGGGCATAATGTGAGAGTGCTCTGCCTAAGCAGTCAGCCTCCATTTGCTGTCTTATTTCCTAGTCACATGTGTCAAGTTACTGACTTGCTGAGAGGCTGGATGTAGTTTCCTCTGTATTTTTCCAGGCAAACATTAGTTGTAGCCAGAAGAGTTTGTGCAGCAAGATAATGTGTCCTACTTCACTGCTCATTTATGAGACCTACCTGTCTGAGATGTTCCCTGAAGGGAAGTTGGGAGCAGGTTATTTTTTTACTTCAGTTTTTCTTTAGTATCTAAAGAAAGAGCAAAAGCAAGCAGTGCATGGCTGGTTTCCTCTGTTTTAATATAAAATAAGTATTTTTCCAACATCTTTTTAAACTAGGAGAAAAATCATTCCCAGACCTTGTTCCTTTAGAAAAGGCTTCTAAATCTTAAGTCTTAAATTCCACAAAAAGGAAAAAAAATAGCCATTAGCCTTAGCAGCTTTTTCTCAAACTTCCCCTTAAGTAGACCAGGTGCACTCAAAAATTTTCCTTCCATCCTATCGTATATTTTCTATCCAACCTTCATAAATAACAGAGGCTTAATAAGACTTAAAAAGTATGTGCAATGCTGTAGAGTCAGGTACAGCAGTAACAGGCAGGAGATCACAGTTGGGTCCCAGCCAGACTGAAATGAGGTGCAGCTTAACAGTGGCTGATTTTCCATGTTGATGAACAAGTGATAACCAATGCCTTGTTTTCCTTGCAGTGGACGGAAAAAAAGAAGTCTTGATGAGCTCCTGAGAATTGTATTCAGTGCTCCTTGGCCAGCATGGAAATTCCTAGAAGAATTTAAAGGAGGGACATCTTGTCCTGTTCCTCAGGTTAACACACTCTTTAAGAATCAGAAAAATGTACAATCTAGCTCCCTGCTGTGTGTGTAGATCTGGAAGGAGCGGAGACTTCAAACCACTGGTACAAAGTTCACAAACTTGGTGATGTTTCTCAGTAATAATAAGTCCTAAACATATTCAGAAGTTCTGTTGCTGATCCTGGTTTTTGTGAGGAAGATACACATTTCCTTGTAACCAAAGCTGGGTGTTCCATGTGAGCAAGGTCATTTCTTCTGAGGATTGGTGACTCTCCGGAGACCTCTCAATCGACTAAGCAATTCCGTAATGAAGTCCTACAATAAGAACGGGTTGAAGAAGGAGGTCATATTAATTCCAGCACTCACCAGCCCAAAGACTACTATGGCGTGTCCATCATTCCCACATGCACCCTCATGTTGAGCAGAAACCAGAATTTTGACATATATTGAGCAAACCTATCTTTTAGCTTAGCAAAGGAGACCTTGTGATGGATGAGAAGGGTCTAAAAGCTCTTCTTCTTCCGTTCCCATCTCCCTTTGGAACAGCCATGTTTACTTTCTCCTCAGGAGCTAGCCTGCCCCTCTTCATCCCAGATACCTGCTTTTCCCACCATGAGGTGATGTCAGGATGCTGTTGTTCTCTTTTAGGTTCCACTGCTTCCTGTTGCCACCATAACCTCCTGCCCACTTCTGCTGCCCTCCCAATCTAGGGCAAAGCAAGCTGTCCCTCTTGTTGAACCAGAAAAGCTCCATGTTGTGGATTGCAAACCATCCTGGAGCTGTGCCAGCTCTATAAGGAAGTGGCTGGCAGAGAAGAGGTGGAGCAAAACATGTAGGACTAATGATAACGTTGAGCAGGACTTGAGGACAGGCAGAGCAGATAGATGAGCAGTTAATGGAGATAAACCCTGACTACTTTGCTGACACAGCCAAGGACTATGAACTAAACTGGTCTATCTGGTTATTCCAAGCAGAATGCAGTGTGACTAGTGCAAACTTTACCCTCTGCATGGCAAGTAACATCACCATAAAGAAGTGTGCAGCCTTTCTTACCCAAAGACATAGCTACATGTTCTTCTAATTAAGTAAGGTCACTGGAAGTATTGCAGCTTGTTACCATTGGTGCAGTGTGGAAGTCCAGGTTCCTCATTTGGGTGATCAGAGGGTGCCACAACATGCTCTGGAAATAAATGCCTAGGATCATCCATTCCTTTTCAGTCAAGCCTTTTAGTTTCTTGTCTGCTTTCTGCATTTAGGTTGCTGTGATCTTTCAAAGGGACTGGATTCAAGATCCCCAGGGTGAAAGTACGTATTTTTGCCAATGGGGCAGCATCTGTTTTCAGCAGGTACTGTGCTGTCCACAAGACACTTTCATGGCTTAGGACTTAGCAGAGCAAATTCTCTTCAGTTATCGCTCTGGGAATGTGGGATTCTTGCCTCAGGTCTGACATTCAGACACTCTGAAAACTACTTCTGTATTTCCAGCTTTGTTGGAACTCCTGCTGGAAGAATATCTGTGATGATTGCTACAGCCCAGTTTAATTTCAGTGATATTAATTGTGATTCAGTGATTAAATTTCAGTCATGCATTGATCTCATTTTCTGTATGTTCATCACTGCACAGCCACATTGGCTTGACAACACGTGGAGTCTGATGGATGATGTGCAAGCAGAATCTTCATGCAGTGCATGTGGCTGAAGCAGTGAAGGGGACCCCATTTTGCACAGGTGTGCAGTGCAGCAAAGGCAGTCCCTGTGTGGTGCACACAGTATTGCCTCCAATCCTCTGGACATTGTGGGATTTAACTGTCTAATTCAAAGTCAAAACTTGTGAAATTCACATGGGGGAAAAAAGCCATGTGTAAAACTAACCTACATGGACACTGCTCAGCAGTTACCTGCCCAGTCCAACCTAAGGGCCATTCTACATTCTTGTCACTCATAACACTGGAGTGTTTCAAGCTAAGAATGCATTTAGTTAACGGTGTAAAAAAATGGTTATGTGAGCTATGTCACTATCTATGGCTTTTCTACACTGAGGGTCAAATAGCAACTCAGACTATAGGATGTCCAAAACTTGGAAAGAACTTCCTTTGATTGTAAAGCATAATTCCTTCTTTGCTCCAGTGCTCTGCCTTCAGCTCATCCATGTACATTTATATGTAATTTTATAAACACAGAATAAAGTGGCAAACACCTCCCATAGTGATTAAACAAATCTGTAGCTCAGTAGTCTTGGCTACTCAGCCAAGCAGCAGCAAAGACGCTGTAACAGAATAGCATAACATGTATACATGTAAATATATACAGTGCTTCACTCACCTCTGTGGGGCTGGAGCACTCATGGAGGATTTCCTAAAAAAACAAGGAGTTGTCATTTTACTATTTTATGAGTTGATCTAATTCTCCTTTCACTACAAAAAGGAAGGCACAAGAAAGCATCATGCAACACTACAAACACCTGTTCTCTACCCCACACGCCGCTAGTCTTTATGAAGAAACCTTCCCTAACTTAAAGTCACCAGGTCCCTCTATCTGACCTGTAGTTTTAATTTCTGTTCTTCATTAGGAACCTCCAGGAGATCTTCAAGATCAATTTGTGGTTCAGGAGCTGCTGCCTCTGTTTCCTCCCTTAGCTAAAAAGGAAAAAAACCACCAGAGTTAATTAACCTTCAAACTTCTAGGAACTCTAGAGGCCATCTTTAAAGAACTAAGCAGCTGAGTTACAACAAAACTATGCTGCAAAGTTGAGGTCAAGATATAAATCATCTCAAGAAAGGAGGTTCTTACAATGAGGATGTGGATTCCAGCCCCTTTGTGATGTCTGCTACAGCCACACATCCTGATGTACACATTCTTCATCTTTTCCAACCACTACACTGCTCAGCAATCACCACCCATCACTGGAAGACCATTTCAAGGATATCAAACTGCAGTGCCATGTACAGCAGCCTTTGACACCCTTCCTCTATAAAACATTCACCAAACAGAACTCCAATGGGCTTAATCTTAGAGAGGCATAAATAATAGAAGGAGATTTTAGGCTTTTATGCTAATTGCACTCACATACTTTGTATTTATACTAAGGCTTTTTGCCAGCTTTTTCTAACAGACATGAGAGGAATATAAGAGTCTCCTTTAATGTAAGAGACCCCAAGTTTTGGTGAGTGGAGTAATAATCTTGTACTGCATGGAGGTATTAATTGGAAACATTTGTAAACCTGATCACAGACACATTTTAGCTTCACAAATCTCTACAAGGAAAGCAGGCTGTGTTTTTCCAGTGTATTTGCAAAATGAACACTAGTGCTATTTTGGCATAGTAATCTGTAGAATAAGAATACTGGGTGAACAGCACAGTACCTGATTGCCAGGTTGTGGCATTTATGGATGTTTATGTAAAACATTAAACAATAAAGGCAATACTTACAGGAAAAAAAGAAACTTTTCCCGAGCAGTCACTGATACCAAGCCAGAGAAGAAGTAGAAAGCCTTTGTTTAGCTTTGATTCACAGCTGGCTTAACAATAAATAATAAATCAGAGTTAAATATATTGCACTGTGACCCACACAGTATTTCTTCTTAAAAGTAATAGTTTTCATGTGGCTTTTTAGAAAACAGGTGTTGATCCAATCTGACTTTTTCTCTGGTTAAGAAGCTAAGTAGGCTGGGAGGACGAGATAGGGTAGGAAATCTCTGTGGCTTTTTAGTCCTAGTGTGGATGCTGTTCTGGCTTCCATATGCAAGGAATCATCTTGAAAATCAGAGAATCTTAGTTTTGTTGCAAAAAAGCCCTCATGGCAGCAAACATCATAGCATTCCCTGTATCAGGAGGTGATGTTTGAATTAACCTTGCTGGCATTTGAATCACTGGAAGACACGCAGGAAGTGCCAAAGGCAGGTGGAGCAAAGTAAGAGGTAACAAAGAGACAATGTAATGGAAGTTGATGGATCCAAGGAAGACCAAAGAAGCAGGGCAACTAAATAGCCTTGTCACAATGCACAAAGGAGAGCAGGATGACCTGCTAGATATGCTGGACACCTGGGTGATTACCAGTAATTTACTGTGGCACATGTATGTATTTGAAGAGATCCTATTAACAGTCTCTAACCTGGCAGAACATTATGTCATGTAGTTCCTTGTAGCAAATCTCTTATGCTGGCCTGAATAGGAAAGCAAGGGAATCTGTTGTGCTGAAGAGATACTAGCAAGGGCAATCCACTGGCAATCTGTTCCTGTAAGTGCATGGCTAGGTTTCTCACTTCTGCCTGCTGGAATTTTGCAGTAGGGAAAAAAATATCCCCTTTGTGCAGCTACTCTGGTGACAGTAAACAGCTCTTAATTCTCTGAGAAACAGCAGTGATAACATAAACTGTCTTGTTTTCCTGACACCTTTACAAGTGTAAAGGTCTATCTCTGTAGACTTCAGCAAGTAAGAGTAGCACATGGGGAGCCCCATCTTGGGTCATGTTACTGGTCATACCAAGTGCTTCTTGTCTGTCTCAGAATAAAAGGTGCCAAAAATGTAACTCTTTAAAGAGCAAGATGTTCTGTTAATCAAAGCAGCAGCCATTCTCCTTGACTATTTCTGGCAAACCTCAACAGTCAGGCAAAGGACTCTCTGAACTGAGCTACCAACTCCAGGGACAGTCCCTTAAATGCCAGTGCAGGCATGGTTGGGAAGCAATATTGTCACTGCCACTCTTTTGAACCACCTTCACTCACCAGGACTACCACACTAGCACTTTCCAGACACATTGAATTTTGCCTGTCTGACTGGGTCTGCTGATAACTTCTGCTCCCATTTGCACTGTAAAATGTTTCATAATGCGTTATCGAGAGGCCTAAGATACAGCTGAGGGTTTATTGCTATCATTTTATAAGCTATAGAAAACAACTGGAAATTCACAACTGATTTGAAGATATTAGTCACTTTTACTAAACAAGCTATGTTTGGGAAATTTAAGAAAGTTAATTAACAGAACAGAAGCAGTAATATACTCATTTTCAGAGGAGCCATGCATTTGCAGCAGAAGGAAGGACCTTTTTCTCCATATTTGTTTTCTGCCTGTTCTTTGCATAAGGCATAAATTAAACCAGAAAAAAACTATTTCTAGCTCTCAACATGGCATGAGAATCTGGTACATTCCCACAAATATCAAATAGGAAACAGTGACATAGAAAATTATGATAATAATGATTATAATAATAAAAAACAACAGCACCAACAATAATAGGACAGACTCAGAGCAATTCCTGAAGTCTGGGTCTTCAGCTGTGGAGGTGACATCATTCTATAGCTCTCAGGCCCAGAAAATCAGCCTGGGCAGGCAAAATTTTCTCTGTACTGTCATGGCCTGTAGCACAAAAGCCACCTGTCCTGGGCTGTTCTAACATGTCCACTTCCACTGTTGATTGCAATTTGAAACTGCTGATGCTCAGAGCGGAAGACTCTAAGCAATCATCAGCTCTTATTTCCTTCTATCTCAAAAGTGTGCTTAACACTGCACTGGGGTACAAATACAGAATACAGGACAGAAAGGGCTTGGCAGCTCATTTAGTCCATCCCCATCCAGGACAAAACCAAGCTGTTTTATACAATTTGTTAAACTCATCTGTGTCATCTGCTGAAGATGTACTGATGGAGATGTTCTGTGAGTCAAGAAAGCTGTGTTCTCTTACTCTGTTAGCCACTGCCCTAGAGAGAAAAGCAAAACCCTTAGTCAAGCTATTTAAATGGGTTTAAGATCATGATGTACAATGGGGGAAAGCCTTTCATCTTTTACTGTACCACACTCCAAAGGATTACCTCAAACACAGAAGAGCACTATTGCTTCTGAAAGCACCCAGCACAACCATCATGCATCTAAGGACAATATATGAATAGAAGTGATAGTACAGGGTTAAAATTTCAATATACCCACACAGTGCTGGAACTTGAATGTCACTAACCCATAAAAAAAAAAGTGACAGCTGAAGTAAAGACCTATACCAGTCAGGTGCTGGATGTAGGCACTCCTGGATCTTTTCTACTGGGACAGCTCTCAGGCTGGCAGGAAGAATTTGGGAGGGACTGTTCCTGCTGCAAAGGAAAGCTCAGGTAAGGGAGACAGCTCTGGGGTTGGTGAAGATAAAGGCATAACATCTCTGCATTTCTTTTCCCATTCTTCCCTGCTGCCAGTAGCGTGTCCAGACTCTGCAGTTACAGATACAGCACATTCCAATGTGTCTCATTCAAACAGCAGGCAGAGCCTCACTGTTGTGTCAAAAAGGAACAGGGATACACTGATCACTCTAACCCAGCTAGCTTGGATACTGCTCACTGCAAAGCCACTCACCACATGGAGTTCAACAACAAGAAGCATTCTGGGTTCATACATCTCTCAAGGTTGTGCTACTCATGCTGAGCAACAGCTACACCCCCTCAGTGGGTGCAACACCAGGCAGTTCAAAGCCAGTGGGATTGCATCCGTGCGAGCTTCCCTGCCTGCCGACCCACCAGTCAGAGAGCTGCAGGGGGGACATGGAGATGCTGCAAGTTGAAGACAAGGAACCATTTCCAGTGAGGCAGAGCAAGCAAACCTCTGTGCCAACACACAGGGCCTCTAGCCCCATTCAGCTGACAAGCAAGGGGCTGGTTTGCCGCAGCTACTCACCCGGCACTGGTACAGCTCCTGCAGCTGGGCGTTGATCCACTCCTCCAGGTCTAGCCAGCGCTGCAGGTCTTTGCGGTTGTACTTGATGGTCAGCTTGCCCAGCTTCCTGTGCGATGATTCCTCCCCGGGTTTCTCTGGCGTCTGGAAAGTCACCCGCGGCAGTGCACTGGAGTTGCTGGCCATCCTCACCTCCTCCCCTCTGACAGCAGGAACTCGCCTTCCTCTGGGCTCCCTCACACCTTTTCTCTGCCTCCTTTAACCTCTGCAAGCAGTGTCTCCCAGCACACGCTAGTTACAGGCACCAAAGGTGGGAGGCATTGGTGATCCCAGAGAGAGACCTGGGGGTGGCCACAGGGCTGGGCAGCAGCGAGGCTCTGCAGGCAGAGTTACAGCTGCAGATTCTTGGGTTTCACCATCAGATGTGCTGAGAGGAACAGGGAGGCAGGCAGAGTTGTTGTAATAACATCTGTTGTTAAAAGAAGCCAAGTGAACCAGGGAATTGATGAACCATGTTTGTTAATATTTAACGCAAGTCAGCTCCAAGAGGTGGGGAAGAAGGAGGTTTTAAATTACTGTTTTCCTACAGGCATAACTTATATGCATGTGCAATTCCAGAGGACTGATCCATACATAATGCATTGAATCCTGCTGCAGTTCATACTCACTAAACTGCCTGCAGCTACAGGGTTTAGCTCCCATTGAGATGGTATTATTTGGCATTTTCCAGCTAAAGCACTGGACACAGCTCAGATAAGAAGTGGTCTGGAATCAGGCAGCTTATCCACTATTTTACAGCAGTAGGTCAGGAAATGGCACTGCAACCCAAAGTTGGGCTCAGCAGTTCCATTTTTTGTTCTACTTCTGTAAGTTTACTCCAGCTCTCTCAAAAATTTCTGTAGAAATCCCAGTGACATGAGTTTGAAATTATTTGAGCAAGGAAATTCTGGGATAAAAGAAAATATATGTACTTATATTAGGAAAAAACTACAGTATTTGATGTGTTGGCACTGCAGGGGAAGACCTGACTAGGGATATAGCATCACCTCCTTCCCACAGAAAAATATTCATGGTAAACAGTTTTACCTGCTGAGGCATCATAAACTGCTATCAGACTAAATATTATCAATGCTTAGTTTACAGTTCCTTCCCAACTGGTTAAAGGTCTGCAGCATTATTGCCCTATACCATTTAGAAGGATATGTGTGAGCAGTGCACACTGCTGTGCTGGTCAGAGGAACAGAAATCAGGCTGGCTGTGCTTACAGGGTGCCAGGACAGTGGGACACCTGTGCCCCTCCAGATGCTGTCACACCTCTTTATTCAGCTGTTCCCAGAGTCCTCCAGCAACCTGCCCAGGGAGCTGCCCCACCACATGGACAAACCAGCTGAGACTCTCCACCATGAAGCAGCTCAAACACCCCCAGTCTCATGATTCATATGGAAAAAGTAAGAAAGGCTCTGCTGCTGGGAGCCAAGGTATTTCCAGTTTGGAGGCCAAGAGCGAGATAAGCCAAAGGAAAAGCAACTGACCTTTCTCCCACTGAAAGGTGCTGCCAAGCAGCATGAGGCAGTCTGCAGAGGAGCTGGTCTCTGGAAAGCTTGCCCAGTCCCCTTGACACAGTTCTGTCCCCAGCAGGATGGTGGTACAGCCAGCCAGCAAGATCTTGTACACAGGGTGGTAGAAAAAAGAGCAGGGCCATTACAGCCCTTCTTTTCATCCTTAATGTCAGAGGAAAAAAAAATGTCCTTTTCAGATGGGAAATTCTGCAACTTGCTCTCACATACATGAAGAATAAAGTATTAAAGTATATCTGAAATTGATATTATCTCCTCTGTTTTTCTGACAGCCTAAAATTTCTGTTCAGAAGGCAACTGTCAGCTATTTAATTTTAGTAGCTCTACCCATTTTTCCTCACTGCTTGGCTGTATCCCCCTTCTAATCCCACTCCTAAAACTTCCCTATTTAGATCAAAGTTACACAAAAAAATCTGTGTTGAGAGGCTCTTTTCATACTCAGTGAGTGCAGATTCCTCAGAGATTCTTAACTAGTAGAAACCTTGTAAAACTCGTTGAACATCTTATAATGCCTTTACAACTATTGACTTTTCAAAGGTTAATATGACCTAAAATGGGCAGATGTTCACAAGATAAGTCTGAACCAAAGGACACACATTCAGGTGACAAGTTCCTGTCTCCAAATAGAAGTGCTCTATTTTGGTATTCAAGGACTGACATATTTCAAAGGGGAAAATGGGGGAAACTCTACTTTTTTGATCCCAAGAATCTCCAGAGAGGCTGGCATTAAGGCCAGAGGAAGAGGACCAGACTTAAAGGAGAAGTTACTTGTTATCACTGAGTCACTCCAAATATCTGCAGCAGCTGAAGGGCTGGCAGGGAAGCCCTTTTCTTCCATCCCCTGTGCCAACTCTGGTGTTCTTGAGCAGTTTAGTTAACCTCTACATAAAAGATGGGGTTTGCCTTGTTAATATTCTGCCAGCATGGTCGAATTTATGAAGCAGAGGATCCAGAAGTCACAGGAGAGCTGTGAGAATGAGGGAAAAGGGAACTTAACCTATTCTAGAGGCTCTTCAAGCAGCTTGAACCACTGTTGAGTTGTAATCTCACTTGAGCTGAGATGCCACATGTGAAAAGGTCCACAGGCCTGTACTCTGAGTCACAGAGCCATCCCACAGCCTGTACTCTACCAACAAAGTACCAAACAAGGGCCACAAGCCCCTTGTGCCCTCGTGCTGCTCGATCAGTGCCACCCTACAGCTGAACAAGATGTTCAGAGGATGATGTCAGAGGCCCTCTCAGGAAAGCTGTAAGCCAAAATGAGCCAGATTACAGGATGTTCATCATACTGCTTTGGCTTATATCATCTTAGTCACAAATTTGTTGTAATAAGAAGGTGGCAATGTAGAAACAAATGTTTACTGATAAAGTAGGCCTCCACCAGTAATAAACTGGTTTAATGTATGATTAAAGCAAGAAGAAGAAACAAAACCAGTGCAAGATCAGTCCTTGAGGGTGTGGTAGAAGTTCCTGCAGGCACAGGACTGGGTGCCTCATTCAAGGTAGGGGATATTGTCCCCTACCATCTCCTATGGGTGCAGCAGCCACTTGCCAGTGCTGGTAAATGCCACCAAACGAGAAGCAGCTTCAAGGCTTCCTTCACAGTGCCGTGCCCCATCCTGTCCTTTGCTTGCATCACAGCAGATTCATGTGGCCAAAGGGACAGAAAGACATTCACCATTTTGTTTGGACAGGATCTCAGAGATCTCAGGCATGGCTGGGAGATGGAATCTTATTTTCAACCTTCTTATCTCTCCCTATAGCCTCAGGCATACAACCTGGACCCAAATTTCTGGACTGAACACACATACTTGGGCAACTAAGTCATCTAATGGGACGAGCTGTTTTTTCACAAGAGCTGTGCCCACATAAGCCCCAATGGACCTCCTGCTGCAGCTGCTTGTGATCACGTCCTCTGCAAATCTGCATATCATTTATGCTGGTGAATAAAGAAGGTTTAAACATGGCCAACACATTTGAATTGTTAGACTGAAAGAAACACTGTGCCTCAGTTTCCATGCATGTGACCTGGGGCTGTCGATCCTCCAGGCCTACCCTAAAAGTGAGATGCCTCTGAAAGGAGGGGAGGATTCAGTACTGTGGAGTTGGCCTTTTATGACTGTCTGTGGTGCCAGAGAGGGCCACTGGACCAAGCTGAGCATAGGCATCATAGTGCCAAGCAGCTGTGACATTGATCCAGGCAGAAAAGCATCCAAGGGCATGAGTCAGATCCAGTTACACACCTCTGTTCCTGAAGCTAGTAATCTCCATCCCACACCTGTGACCTAAGCTGGTGCTTCTCTTTCTTCCTGAGCTGATGACTGTGGTGTGTGCTTAATAATTCAGCAGGGCTCCAGCTCATTTTTCCACAGAACCAGGTTGGCCCCTGTCCCTTGAGTCCAAGCCTAGAGAGGAATATTTCCCTTCAAGACAGCAGAAGCCACTCTCCACCTGCTCTAGAAAATAATCACTTTCCCTGTGGTTGCAAACGTGATAGTTAACACAAATTAAACCAGAGAAGCCAGCAGAGGTGACTGTATCAATACTACAGTGACACCACAAGGTAAAGAGGTTCTGTAGCTTTCTGGGAACAGGAACAGGCACAGAAAAAATGTTGTGCAATAACATAATGTAGCCAGGACTGGAGATTTAAAACATCCAGGCCCCTAAGTGAACAACCCCAGCAGACCAAGCATCTTGATGTCCATTATCCACTTTCCTTACTTTTCAGTGTCTCCATGGGAACATGGAAACCAAAACACTGCACCATTGCCCCAGAATTCTGTCGAGTAGAGGGAGGATGCATCATCTCTCACGCTCAACTCCTAGAGACTTAGGGAAGCAGACCAGGATTTCCAGCTCACATAGTCCCCAGCTTCACCTGAGAGGTATTACCACCTTCCCCCAACACAGGCTGGGGAGCCTCTACATTCTTCAGCCGGGTGTCAGTGTCAGTAATCACCTCACTCCTTTCTCCTGACAGGCTCACCTTTCATAAGGCACTGAAAGGGCACTGAGAAGGAATGACAAGTGCCAGAGGAAAACATTTCCCAACTTGACTGATCGACCCAAAATTGCACTATTTAGCACTGTTTCAGAGAATAGAGGCCTCAGCAATAAAGAGGTCAGGCAAGCTGGCCTGCCCACCTGCCTTCTGTTACTGGCAGTCAAGTGAAGCATAAAGGCTAATGTCTCATCAGCAGTTGAGAAGGGTAGATGAGAAATAGTTGTGCCTATTCCTTTGGCACACCAATTTTCCTTATCTGTGTCCATCCACAGACATCCTGTAGCAGGTTGAGTAAACATCTCCAATGAGGAAGACCACCTCCTTCCCCTTGAATACTTAGGTGAAGCTGACAACATGAATTAGATGCCAAAATAATTATGTGGAGATCTTGAAAACCTGCCCACACTGTTTGTTGCTCTCCCTCATTACTCTGCTGTTTCCCTAGAGGAAGAGGCCTGAGGCACTAATAGTATGATCAATGTTTTCATGTAGCACAGAAGTTTCAGCAAGTCTTTGAATGGTAGAGTTGGAGACACAAAAAGCACTGGCTGACTAGTTGAAGGGGATCTTTCTTGTTTTCCAGCCTGCTTTCAACATTTTAGGCTTGCAGAGGCTGTACAGCTCTTGCACCAAGAAGTTTATTCTGACCCAGTCCCCTTGAAATGGTACAGTTATATTTGCAGGGACTGTACTGCTCACACCTGCAGGGAAATTGCCATCTGCAAGCAGAGGGGAGAGCAGACTTTCCCAGGAGGCACTGGCAGCCAGCCTGAAGGTGCTGAAAGATTTCTGGGGATGTGGTTGCTGTAGGAAGTAATGGAGGAGAGTCTGTAGGGAACCCTATGCCAATCCTGTTCCACTCATAGGTGCTATGAAGAACAGATCAAGTTGTCCGTGAGAACTTCAGTGGGAAATGTAAGTTTACTTTAGTTCCTGCAAAATGAATGTTGTTTGCTTCCCATTTCCATATCTATCTCCCTGTACAAGCCTAGCATAGACAGGACAAAAATGTAAATACTTTCTTGGTGTAACCAGTCTAGACACTGTTTCCCCTTCTTCCTTTCCCAGTGCTCCTGTCCTTAAGGGTTTACCTTGAGCAGCAACATTAAAATAAAAACCAGTGCCATGGAACTGTAGACAAGAACACCCCCAAAGAAATGATATACCCTCATTGTAACTCCCTTCCCCAAAGATACCTCGATGCAATGGGAATGGCTGCCAGGAGGACTCAGCAGCCTGTCATCCTTTCTCCTGCTTTGTTCCACAGGACCAGTGGTTAGTCATAGCCTGATGAGATCCCTTCCTGTCTCCTTCCTTTGCCACATCTTTGTGCCGTCACTTGCATCCGGGTCTCACCCCTAAACCACACCAGGAGGTTTAACCTGAGACAAACACAACGAAACAAGCAAGCAAACCTGTCTCCCAAGCATTAATTACACACAGAGCAGTTCCCAGGTAAAACACAGCAGAATGGATTTGTCTGCAGCAGCCGGTGGGACGAGCTGCTGTGAGGAAGTCATTGCAGATGGTGATGCCATGGAGCTGGGCTGCACAGCAGGGCAAAGGGGAACCTGAATCAAGTCTTCCTTATTTTTCTGCCTGTTGGAGTCACTTCCTCCTGGAAGGTGAGCATCCAGCTGCCAACAGGTGCTGTGGTTTCAAGAGCAACCATACAGAAAGAAGGCAGGTGCTGGAGGCTCCTGCACTGCATTTGTTACAAGGCACGCATGTCTAAGACCTCTTTCAGTCGTAGTGAAATATTAAACTGTGGTGTGGTTTAACCCCCTGAGTCATCCTCAGAATAGTTATTTCCAGACTGAGAGCAGACACTTCAAAGACAGACAAAAGTTAACAATGACTCACTGTTTCAGGACCCCTTAAAAACACTCCCAAGTCATAAAATCACACACCCTACTTTCCCTTCATGCTAACATGATTAATACATGCCTTGGCTGAAGCCGTGGGAATTTATTCATTTTGCAGAAGATAAAGGCTGTAGTAGGATTTCGAGGTTAGGAGACCAAAAATTGATTTGCCAAGTTGGAAGAAGAGCTGCTGCCACAGAGAGGGGTTCCTGGTAGAATTCCTTGATCTTGGGCCCAATCTCAATTAAAACTTCAATTACTGAATCCCTCCAGAATAAACTGGACATATTTAGAAACTGCGCTACTGTTACTGAATATATGGAATAAAACTAAGTATAAAGTGACTATAAAGACAGTTAGGGTGAACAGCAGAAAACCTTGCAGCAGAACTTAGAACAGCCTTCTGCTGAGAGTAAAAGCCAATAAAAACCCCTATTCTAAAGGCTAGGCTTCATCCTCATATGAAGGGGCTCATTCTTTCATAAATACTTTTTTTTAAAAAGTGAGGCAGGACACTAGCATTGCCAATCAATGTTTGTAGGAATCACATTACTCCTATATTGCTTGGCACAAGCAGAAGAGAACATGATGTCCTTTCAGGTTTGCAGAAAATCTGACAGATTTTGTAACACAACACTACTGCTGAGGTAGATTAAATTATTGCCAGTGAGACAAAAATACCAAACTGCAGGATTTAGGCACAATTCTGCCAGTGTGGATATCCAAACACAGTCACTGGTTTGCCATGGGGCCAACTGCTCCCTGAGCTCCCTGCTCCTGTGTCAGGAAACTGCACTGAGCCTCTCCTGGCTCACTCTGAAGGCTTTGAATATTAATCCAGGATAAATTCCTTCCAGGTTAAATACAAGAGAGAGTTCCCAGCAGAGCACCTCAGGCAGTGCAGAACAGAAGGAGGAGACAACCTGGTTGCCATTGTTATTTCTCCTGCACATATTTAGATGGTTAGGACAGCAAGGTCAGCTCCCCTTTTAGTGCTTGCATGCTCTGCAGGCAGGTCCAAAAGACCTGGTTTGTAAATGGAATGGGAGACACCCATGCTTCTTCTGACAAAGATTCATAAAGCTGATGAGGAAAGCAAACATCTCTTTCCTCTGCAGACATGCATGTTTCCTCCTATCCATTTTCAAGGGGTTTTTTGTACCTTACCACTGCCAGATCAAAGCAATTCCCTTTTCCTAACAGATATCAGTGCTATACAAATGTCAACATCAGGCCACAGAAAGTCATGAGAGGTGGGAAAAGTAATATTCCCAAATTATTATCTCCCCATGGTGCTTGTGACAGCCAGGAGGCAGGAAACAAGTCTCTAAGGACTCAAGAAATCCTGTGAGGATACACAAGGTTGGATCAGAGGTACAGAAAGAAACAGCAAGAACTGAAATGCTGGACATCAGAATGGTCCCCCAAACCACAAAGCCAACTATTGTTTGATACATAGCTGATACATACCATGAAATGCCATCTCAGATTAGCTGATGTTGTTTTAAGTGATGAAATATTTCATTATAAATAATGTCCAAGCAAATTACCAACACTCCCAGCTTTCCTAAGGACAATGACAGAGGGGTAAGAGCAGTTTGCCCAGGGGTTTTAGGACTGTTTACAGACAGAGGGAGTGGATGACACAGGTGTATGTGTTGAACAGAGGAATTTGATCATGGATCTGCAAGTAGAAGCACGAAGTGGGAAAATACATGGACAGGCAGCCTTTGTGTGGCCCCAAACAAAGGGCACTACAAATGGACCATAGTAACCTATAAGAGATTGAGGAGAACAATGAAATGCTGCCCATCAGTCGGGGGTGATTACTTAAAATTTTCACTGCTGTGGTAGCAGGGGTCCTGCCACTCAGGAGCAGGACCCAGGAAAGCCTCCAAGTCCTTCCACTGAAAAAACACTATTGTGTCCCAAAAGCAGAAAATTCACGATTTCGGAATGCCTGCACTAAGCACAAAACCTCTTGCAGCAGCAACGGCGGTGGGCACTGCAGCCAGGGCTGCAAGGCTGACTCATTTGGGTTAGTGAGACACGGGCTAGTGGCGCTCCGTGCCACTGACCACACCGGAGCACAAGGGCCACTGCCACAGGACACAGATCGCCTGCTCTCCCGTTTTCGGTTCCTTTGAAGCATCCTTAGCACGAGGATACGGCGAGCACCCAGCAGGTGGGATGCTCGTCTAGAGCTGCTGCCCTCGCACCTGCAGGAGCGAGAGAATCAGTCCCGGCGCTGCTCCAAAGGCAGTAGAAGATCGTATCAGCTTGTCTCTCCTCCCCTTCCTCTTACGCAATTCAGCATGCAGGGAGTGACTTGGTTGTTGTTTTTTTTTTTTCCACCTTCTCAGAGAGTTGGTTTTCACTTCCTGCCCAGCCTTTGTCTGCCCTGGACGCAGCTGAAGGCGCACCTGAGGGGGTGAAGGCACAGCGGGGCGGCGGGGACACCCCGCTCGCAGCGGCGGCTTCGGCGGAGAGCGCCAGGTGGGGGGCGGAGGGCCACGCCTGGGCTGAGGTGCAGGCTCAGGGGACACACCGGCCACCTCGGGGCGAGCCGGAATCCAGGGCGCAGCCTCGGCCATGCTCCGGCTCCCCCTCGCCCCGAGTCGGCATGCGCTTGAACACCGTCCCTCTTAGCTTCATCTGTCTTCTCCCTTCCTTTAGGAAAGGATTGAAGTCTCAAGACAGTGAGAATCGGGGCGCCAAGATGGCCAGAAGGAGTCCGGGTCCGTGGTTTGTGCCCTGGGTCTGCTTGGTGCTGGTGCTGGACTTCGGCGAAGGGCAGAAGGAAAAGCCCTTCGGTGAAAAGTGCCTGGAGGACTTTACGGCAGGGCTGCCGGATTGGGTGCTGGATACAGACGCCTCCGTGCAGAATGGAGCCACCTTCCTGTCGTCCCCCCTGGTGCATCGGAGCAGGGATTGCATGAGAGCCTGCTGCAAGGACCCCGCTTGTAACCTGGCTCTCGTGGAGCAGGGCCCGGGCTCGGAGGAAGACCACATCCAGGGCTGCTTTCTCCTCAATTGCCTCTATGAGAAGGTTTTCGTCTGCAGGTTTGCCAGGAAGACCGGCTTTCTCAACTTCTTGAAGAAGGACGTGTACGATTCCTACCTGGCAATGCAGAATCACAGACCCAGTGGTAAGGTGCCCGTAATGGAGCCCTGCAGACCGGCTCTGGAAGAGCATTTATGGTTACTTGGTGCCGTCTCCTCCAGCCATCGTATGAGCAGCAGTGCTGCCAAACACTCAGGGTAGAGTGATGCTAAAGATGGTATTTCTGTCTTTTCATCTGACACAAAGGTTTTCCCAAACCCCTATGCTAATTTTAAAGATCTGTGCCTCAGTTTACCTATTAGTAAATGAATAGGTTTTTAGAATCGCTCTTTAACCTGTTTGAAGCAGGTGGAGTGCCTGATTACCGAAGTCAGAGGTTTTGCTACGTGACAATATAGAGACAAAGTTACTGCTTTTCTTCTCCCTTCCCCTGCGCCTTTGAGGATCGAAAGTGAAATCCTCTAAAAATCCACACATCACCAGGTTTTAAAGGGCTGCATTAATCTCTTAATTACTCAGGGGCTGGAGGCAGGATGCAATCCACTTACTTTTATTTAACAGCGGCCTGGATGGTGAGGTGTCTCAGTATTGCTCTGCTTGTTGAGGCTGGTTCCTGCTGCTGGGAGAGGAGCAGCTGGAGGAGACTGGTTATAAAATTTCCCCTTTGGAGGTGGGTTTCTCTTCCCCAGTCGCTGTTTCCCCGCTCTAAAAGATTGCATCAGGGTGCAGAGAGCCAGGTGGAAAATGAGCTAATCTGAAGCTGCCATCCTCTGTCTCCAAAGAATTGCAGTGTGCTCAGGAACGCTAAAAACACAGCAGTTCCTCCTTTCACCCCCTCCTCCCGTGTTTTGGTTGAAGCCTAATAAGGCTGTCATGTTTCTAGCCTGGCTGAGTCTTTGGCAACCATAACTAGTTTATTATTTGTTGATCCCTGGGCAGGGCTGTTACGGGATGTCTCTATGGGTAATCCTCCTCAGGCCCCCTCCCAGCCCACTTCTGGGAAGGAAAGGGTCTGTGAAGGTGGCAAGGGCAGCATCCAGATGGGTGCAAGGGCTTGGGTTCGATGATGTGAGCTGAATACATCTTTGATCTGCTGGGATGTGCTGGAGGTGGGAAATGGCCCCAAACCCCACAGTGACCACTTCTCCATCCTGAGCAGCAGTGGTGGGGGGGGGGTTGCAGCAGGGCATGACTTCTCTGAAGCAGCCTTTGGGGGTTGCTGCTTTGAACAGCAGTTGTGGCAGAAGTGGTCCTGCTGGTCCTCTGTCCCTACTTGTGGCTTCCTACTGGATTTTATGACCTTTTGGTAAATATGCCTTGCTGTTTCAGTAGTCCTCCTGCATCTCCATTCCAGGCTCAAAATCCTTTTCACAGGAGCTCCAGTTAGGGAGGAACTGAAGGTCAAATCACCAGGACTGGAGGTGGCATGCTGGTAGCTATCTAAACTCCTGTATAGTTTGTTGTAGGAGGAAAAGAGGGAATGCATCATCTCCAGTACATCCTGATTTCACAAGATTAGATTAAAATACAATGTACTGTTGAGCAATTCAGTCTCTTTACCTCTGTGGACCAGTGCCTTATACAAGAAGACTGCAAGCCCCTTGTTCCTTGGCTGGTCCCAGGGTCTGGTATTCCTTGTGTGCAGATCTCTAGAAAATGTCCCAGGGTCACTAACCTCTCTGTGTGACCAGCAGTGACCTGTTTGCTAAAATACGGCACCGAGCTGCAGCATCCCAGCCACCAATATGCAGTTGCTGTCTTGCAATCCATCTCTAGTTCTCCTTTCACAGATCCTGGGATGGCTACGGTGGAGCAGGAAGAGGGAGGGCTTATCAGTGAGAAGTGAAAAGCGCTCCAGAAATGCAGTTCGGGTTACTCTGCCTGGAGGCGGCCGTGCCCCTCCTCACTCACGTGGGGCTTGTGCCTCGGGCTGCTGTGAGTCCAGGAAGGGCTCGGTGTCTTCTACAGCCGTGTTTGACCCTCGGACAGTGCCAGGGGCCAGGCAGGTCTCCAGCTGTAGTGACAGAGCTGGGCAGCTCACCTCTGTGTGTTTGGATCAGGCTGCCATGTTCGTGCTGTGCTTGATGGGAAATGCGTTCCCCTCCTCTCTGAAATTTTTAGGCATTGTCTTTAATACCAAAAGTTTTCAAATCATCTTGAATGACACTTGAGGGCTAGCAGGGGAAAGAGACCAAGGGAGTTATCCTGCTGGAGAAATAGCTGAGTCCTCATCCCCACAGCAGTTGATGAGACACTTAGGAATGCAGATCTCCATTTTGATTCAGATAGAAACCAAAAAAAATCTAATCCAAAACTCCAAGCCCCTCCAGCCATGATGCCATGCAGGAGCTGTCTGGACAGGAAGGTGGATGCCTGGCTGTCACTGAGGGGGAAAAGAGGAAGGGCACAATGGGGCAGGTGCAGGAGGCCAGAGGAAGGAGCCTCTGTGCACTGAGCGTGTCCACCTGGCAGCATAAGGAAGCTCTACAGCATTTTTGCTTCTGGACCTTTTAGGGATGCCTGAAGAGACCAGGTGAAACAAGCATTGAAGGAAGCTGGTTTTGGCAGGTCAGGTCTTCCTCCCAAAATCTTGGCCTAGTTTTTGGACTGGAGACAAAACAAGGTAGTTTTCCTGCTGTTGTGCTCTATCACTGCTAAAATGTGAAGTTTTGTGACTGCTGTGCAGCCCAGGTTACTGTCAGCCCCCTGATTCTGGCTCTAGGGGTCTGCAGGAAGCTTATCAGCTGCTTTATCATGCATTCCTTTCCTGTATGTGCTGCTGTCCTAAGAGCCCTTACCTCTGTCACTTTGGACACCCTCTGCAATGATAAGAATTTAAATGCATGTTTTTTCTAGTGAATAATGAAATATCCAGTTAGTGATCCCAGTGGGTGATATCAAACAAAAGGTCACACGTTATAAGACCCACACTACTACTGCTACAGAGAGCAGACCTGTTGAATTAAGAGGTTTGTATATGTTTAGAAGGAGACTGATAACATTTGAAAGAGAGCACACAGCTGGGGGCTGCTGAATGGGCAGATTTAATCTTGGAGTGTTTCTGGAGCCTGATGGAAGTAGCTGAAAGCCGGGAAAGTGTTACAGGGAAAGCACTGTGTATTCTTATAGTGCTCTTGCTCAAGCATCCACAGTGAGACTGTTGGCAACTGAACACAGGGACAGGGGTACCTGCTCTAACCCACTGTGGCCACATTCACAGTGTTATGACTTCAGAAAACCCTTTGGGTACAGGCAGCAATGAATACAGCTGAAACCTGGGTTCTGCACATCTTCCAAATGTATTTTCAGTATTTTGGAGAACAAGAGCTTCTGAGTTCTTTGTAAGCTGGTGACGACAGCTTGGCACCGTCTCTTGCCTGCTCCAGCTAACGTACAGCCTGAAGTCTCTGATGTTATTGTTAAAAGGCACGAACTTCTTAAATGATTCCTCAGCCTGAACTTTGGTGCGAGTTTTCTGCCTGGCTCATCCGGGAGGGGCAGGCTCTCCATGCACTTTATTGGTAATAATGGAGCCCAGTGTTTAAGTAACTAGCCCAGCTTATTCTGGTCTAGGCAAACCAGTTTTGGGTGTGAAACTGGAAAATAACCTCCCTCAACCTTTGTCCATTTCTTGAACTGAACCTTTTGTGGTTGTTGTGAAATGCTCAGTGACAGTCTCCTCCTCCTGTTGAATCCAGGACTTCTGAGTGGGAGATAGGAAATGCTTGGGAACCACAGGGTTCTGATCAGATATATCTGCTCCTGCCTCACCATGGAGGGAGATTTGCAGGCTAAAACTTTGGTAATGCATTCCAAAAGGAGAGCTCCCCAAGAGTGACACTCATTCCTCCTCCAATGATTGGTCCTATGCTGGTTTCCATTCTGTGGGCACAGTGCAACTAAAATGGGCAGCACTGGTATCACAGCTGGGACCGAGACAGTTCCCCCTTTGGCTGATGCTGTTCAGCCCTGAGCCAGCTGCTCATCCTTGAGCTCAGGCCAGGAGAGAGGAAGTTGTGCAGTCAGTACCCACAGCACAGATTCAGAGGCTAATGTATACTGGAAGGGTCCTGGAGGACCAGCTGGTCCAGCTCCCTGCTCAAGAGTGGGTGGTGAGCGGCTTCCACTCAGCTTGCTGTGAAATTAATGTTTGTTGTGCAGCATTTGCTGAAGTGGCCTCATCATGTCCATTCTCCGGAGATCCAGACTCCTCAGAGAGACTGGAGGTACAAACAGGTCTCTACTAAAATGGCACAAACACCTGTGGGAAAGTCTTTCTCTCTGCCTAATAAAGCAAATAGGACTGGTTTCCCACACTCTGAGGAAGGATGGAGGGAACCTAGTGGCCAGCAGCATGTTATGTTATTCTGAAAATATAATCAGTTCAGTCATACTGTATTGTTTTAGAGAGGTTAACTTGACCTGCAGTGTGCACCACTTACAAACCCCAACAAAAAATGTTGAGAGCTGCTTGGCTGTGCATGAGTTGTTAGAAAATTGTATGGCTTTATCATGACTGTATTTGCTGCCCAGCCAGGATGAAGCCCTGAAGAAACAGCCTGTATTTCTCTTTCTCCAGGCACCGCATTGTGTTGCCTTGTTCCCTTCTCTCTCTTTCCACCTCAGGCAAATTAGTCTTGTGGCAGCAGTGTCATCCTTCATTACCTCTGTCTGTGGAAATGGAGAGTTTTCTAGTGTGGATAGGTAAGAAAGCTGTTCATTTTTGAATGACTTCCCTGGAAGCAGGGCAGGAGCAGAGCTTTAGCATTTGTTGGAAGAGCCACACTGCTGCCCACCTGCTTTTGCAGCAGACAGGTTCTGCTGGCTTCTAACACTTGAAATCTCCAAGGTCCTGGGTCTCATGGATGCTGGAATTTGGATGGCCTCATTTTTGCTCCTGTCTCTGCTCCTGGCATGGTCAGTGGCTTTGACCAGTGGCTTTGTCCTCAGTGAGATCTTTCCCTTTGTGGTGCCTCTGTGTCCCTGGTGCAAGCCACACTTGTCTCGTTTGCAAGTTGCTCCTGCAAAGGCAGTCAGCAGTGGGCTGTAAGGACCCCTCAGTCACCACGAGAAAGCTTTCCAGCTCTTTCTAGTGACAACCTCAAATCATTCTGAGGTATTTTTAAGCATTGCTTTGTAGTCCCAACTGCTCGGTGCATCTGCATGAGCTCTGGAATGGAGGAAATCTGGTTTTCTACGGATCTCAAGGGCAAAAGCTAATATCTGACTTCCAGAAGAGAAAAATCTCCAAAACATGAACTTTGCAAGTACATTCTGCCAGAGGATTTCAGTGGTGCCTGCAGGTTTGCACAGCAAGGTCCCTAGTGGGATCTCTCCCCCCACTTAGATGCTTACTTTTGAAGCCCTTGTGGAAATTTATTATCTTTTAAATTCCTGTTCCCCCATCAATTTTGGATCAAGTTAACTCATTAGAGGTGAAGCCAGACAAGCCACTGACTGCATGAGCTTTTAAACAAGATGAAATCTCTTAAAAAGGGAAAATCAGGGTCTCAGGCATGAATATGGTGTGAGTAATAAAACTTTTTAAAGCAATTTGGATTTCCTCTATCAAGCTTTCCTCTGGAATACTAAAGAAAAAGATACATTCCCTACTGATGTGTTATGTAAATGGAGGTGGAAATAGTCGCTTATGATGTGACTCCAGGAGAATGTTCTCAGTAAAGAGCATGCCACAGACAGCATCATAAAGCTTTAACCTCCCTGTTAATTACAGAGTTTTACAGCAGAAACTTTCCATGGTCGAAACAGCATTATACCAAAGGTAACTTTCATTTTTCCTAAAGACTTTCAGAGCAAAACAAACTGAGTGTGGAGTCTCCCTCCTACGAGCAGTTTGCTGATACTCACTCTGGTTCAGTCAGCACTTGGTTCTGAAGCTCAGGTGGAAAACAGCCACATTGCCAGGGAAGGTTTCACACAGCCAGTGTGGCAGAAGTGCTCCAAAGTCACTGAACTTTCAGACATCCTAAGGAGAAAAGGAGGAGACTTGAAAAATAAGTCCTTGATTTCTAGTGAGCATTACTCCTTGGCAGTTACCACAAATAAAGAAATACTCTTGGCTCTTCTGGATGTGAGGAGAGTCAGCAAATTTGGCTAATCAGAGATGGGAACTGGAGAAGTTGCTGACCCACTGAATAGAACTGAGGTTTTACTTGATCATGCATCCCACAACCCAATGTAACTAGGTGTTTGGTTTGCAATTTTTTGTTTAAAGTGTACATGCTTAAAAATGTCAAGGAAAAACATGATTTGGAGTCATGAGTTAAGGATCAGCCTCTGTGTTGTTGAAAAACTGGTCTTTTCCTTGTGCAATTGCACCCACCTACTGGGCTCACCCTGGCAGGACGGTGTCAGGGAGTAGGCTGCCTTTCTCCCTGGCAGGCTCGTGGTGTTTGCCTAGCAGGAATGTGTCCCCTTTCCAGAGCTTGCAGTGGTGTGTACAAGGTGACAAAAGAACTAAGTGGCCTGTTTTAATGTCAGGTTTGTTTATACATGTGCCTTATATTAAATGTCCCTTCGGTAGACTGCGGCAAGAGTCAGCAGCTGGGATCTGAATCCAGATCCACAGGATTCAAACAGGAAATTAGGAGCAAGTCTGCAACAGTGAAAATAATCAGCTAATGTAGTAATTTTCTAAGGGGTTTGGACACTAATCCTCTCCTTCAATCACATCGACATAACAGTGTAATGGCAGAGCGATTTCTATCTAGCTTGTAAATGATGGTTGGTGCCTTTACAAAAGACTCAGGTTAAGCTGGAACACTGAGTCTTGGACTTGGTACAGGTGCTACTAGGTGGAGTTTTATGGGCTGAGCTATGCACAAAACCTGTGATCAGAGACGTTCAGGCCAAAAGGAGTTATGAGTCAGGGCCAATGGTGTCATTGTATAGGCTGGCACAGGCAGGGATCAGTTTTCATCTCTTGTACCTACAGTCTGGAAAAACATTTAATAGAGTGTGGAAAATAACAATCTCATGAATGGTGTTTTTGTGCTGTTTTAAAGGCATGTATGTCAGAGAGTGGGGTGGAAGATGAGCTGGAGGAGAAATATTTCCCATCCATGTCCCACATTGTGTAGCTCTGGCTAAATACACTAACACAGTGCTTAGAGATGGTGGTAAGAATGATGAGAGTCAGTTTCACATTCTTCAACACCCACATCAGGCCATCTCCCTAAGTGAAGGGTGGACATTGCTCTGTGCTGTTCTGCGAGGATGTGGTCCCACACTCAGAAGCACAATGGCTGTAGCCACAGGGCCACCCTCTCATGGTGGTTCTTGTGGACAGAAGTGCCCAGGGAGCCAACTGGCTCAAAGACACTGCCACAGTGGGTTGTGGACTTACTAAATTGCTGAGGGCAGTAATAACGGTACTGACTGCCTGTGTATTGCTCAGGCTGCAAGGAGCACGGCTGTATAAAAGTGTTTTCCTTTCAGCAGTTGAAGTCTGGATTGATTAACCTGGAAGAATCTCCTTCCCTTGTCTTCCTGTAATGGAGACAAGGACTGGACCCCTCAGCCTCTTACCTAAGCCTTGCTCTACATTTGTTCTGCAGATGACCATCCCCCAATAGCCCGTGCTGTCAAGGACATGAGGGTGCAGCCGGGAGAGCCAGTGCTGCTGAGGGGCACGGAGAGCACGGATGACCACGGCATAGTCAGCTATGAGTGGGAACAGATCCTTGGCGACCCCTCTGCGGAGATGAAGGTAGGGAGCTGCAGGAAATGAGCAGCTTGCTCAGGGTCACTGTGGCCTGCACTGGGTTGGTCAGTCAGAGCCCTGACTTAAAGGTCCCCTTGTCCTTCCCTCTTCAAGCCAGTCCACCCAGGGGCCTGTTACCGAAAACTGGGGAGCACTCCTTGTGGTTGCCCTCCTCCTCTCACACACTACTTGGAAGTGACATTTTTGGCCTCATCAGGTCTCAGGCTCCCTGCACAGGATGCTATCTCAAGCCTTCTTGAGCCTGAGTGGGAGCAGCTGAGAGGGCAGAGCTTCCATGCAAGAGCTGCCTCTGGTCCCAAGGCCCAGTGAAGGGCCTTCTCTTAGTTTTACTCTGTCCTCTTCAGTGCATTTCCTCTTTTGTCCCTGAACAATCCAGTCTCAGGCTCTGCCTCTGTTCTCCTGGGGCTTTTCCTGGACTTTGCCTCTCTTTAAAGCGTAACTTCTTCCTCCTATCTTATCTGTGCTGAAGCAGAACTCGTGTCTCCTGTATGGATCCAAGATCTCTGGGGTGTGAACACTGCCTATTTGATAGATTTTTAAAGGGAATTGGGGCTTTAGAACGGCAAATTATTTCTTTTAAACTTCTGCAAAATGCTTTGGAAAGCCATGGAGCTCATATGGAGTTCTTGCAGCACCTTTTGGAAGAATTAGCAAATGAGAACATCAGGCCCACAACTGATTTTGAACATCAGCAGTGACAAACTCTAGAGGGTCAGGGGGGTCTGTGTAATTCAGCAAGTACTCCTTTCCTTTTTCCTTTGCCCTAGCCCAACCAAAGCAACATTTGTAAATGGGGGAGGTCCCCTAATATTGTGCTGTATTACTACATAAAAATGATATATGGCAAGGCTGTGTTTTTTTGAAACTTGATCAAAACCAGAGATATGAAATGAAGATCCAATTCTGTTCTAAATATAGAGGAAAAGTTTGTGTCAATAATATTGTAGCTTTCTCTTCTGACAAAATAATTAAATATCTTATTCCCTATGTGCTAAGTCAATGATTCATAATAGGTTTTAAGTTTTAAAAAGTAAAATAAAAACTACAGGTATTTCTGTCCTCTCCAAAGAGTTTTATTTTCCCTTGTGCTTTCACAATGCCCCAAACCATGAAATAACTAATTATGCTTGTGGTACCTGTTCTCTGTGCTATTCCAGCTGGGTACCAGTCCATGGATTTGGGGGGATTGTTTAGCATGGAGACATTTTTCGTGGCAGACATCTGCTTGGAGGTCCATCCATCCAAGTTCCTTTCTCCCTAATACAGGAATCTAGCTTCAGTCACTCCTTCCTTAGAAGTACTTTTCTCCTACATAAGCCTTTCTTTTGCATTCTCAGAAGCACAAAGAAGATCAGGTAGAAATCTCCAACCTACAGGTGGGGACTTACGTCTTCCAGCTTACTGTCACAGACACTGCACAACAGCAAGACTTCACCAACATCACCATCATGGTGTTGAGCTCTGAGCAGACAGAAGGTGAGCCTGAGCCCAGGAGCCTGGGTGCTGCTCTGGCATTATTGGTGCTCTTCTCAGAGGGGTAGCTGGGAGAAGAGCACAACCAAGAGCCTGGACTTGCATGTCAGCTTTTCCCAGTAAAAGCCTGCACCAGTAGTGGAAGGTCTCTGCATTCATGATCTGTTCTGGGGTTTTCATGTACCCTTGCAGGAGAAGGTGCCTGCAATAACCTCATCTGCTCTGCTTGTCATTGCACCCTACTGGGTGACACTAGAGTGGATGAAGCTTGGGGAGCAGCTGAGGTTGCAGAACAGGAGAATGTGAAAGGTCTTGTTGACTCTGTGGTTTTGCTGTGAAGGCCCTTAGGTTGCAGGGTAGGTGGAGTCATCTGCAAGACATTCAATATATCCCTGGATTTTTTTTTTCTTTAATGGCTTTGTTTAATGATGAAAATGTTCAGCATTACAAGTGTGTTAGGAGTAAAGGGTTCTTGGACAAATGGTTGACTAGTAGCTAAGCAGGAGATGCCTTCCCCTACCTCAGGTACCATAAAAATACAAGAGCAGCCATGTCAAGTGATGCTAATGGCCTGAACAAACTCCAGTACACTGCATTCAACTGTGTGCAGAGGTTGGTACTTTGGAAAGAGTGCAAGAACATGACATGCATCAGTAAATCTCTACTATGCTTGACTAATCCCCAAGGATTTTGCAGCTGAGAGATTTTTTTAAGCAGAAGATGGTGTCTTTGTGTTTAATAACCATGTATGAATCCCTTTTTGACCTCGTGTAATCTTTGAAAAGCAGCAACCTCCTGAAACAAGGAGTTTCACAGCTTAACTGTGTGGAGATGCAGCTCCTTTTGTTTTAGAGATGTGGCACCTTCTAATTTGGTTTTGTGACCGTCCCTTTCATATAAAAAATTCATTCCATGATTCCCTGCTCTCCTTCTCCATGTTGGTCAAGATTTATAAACCTTTCAGACATGTCCTTTGAAGGATTTTGTTTGCCCTCACATATATAAAACAGAAAGTCTTCCAAAGGACCAGACTCTTTTCTGTTAACTTTCTTGACAGAGCATTGTTTGACTCCAAAGAAGGTGGGTTGGTGTCGGGGATCTTTTCCACGCTGGTTTTACAACCCGAGCCTTCAGCAGTGTGAAGAGTTCATTTTTGGTGGCTGCAAGCCCAATAAGAATAACTACTTGAGGGAGGAGGAGTGTCAGCTTGCCTGCAAGAATGTCAGAGGTGAGTCCTTCAAAAATCCACTCTTTCTCATAGGACTGGGATGACCCTGGGACCTCTTGGCTGCTAGTATGACAGCTGGTTAGAGCCCAGTAAGCTAATTGTGGATGGTCAGTCATTGTCTTAAGCTGCCAATGTATCTGACCCAGCTCCTGAAGCACTGGACAGTGTCTCCAGTACTCCTCTGGCTGCAGAAGCCCTCACCAAATCTTTGTTTCACATCTGAAACCTAAATTCAGAGAGCAGCGTTGTGCAGTTGGGGGCCAGAAGTGCTCCATTCCCAAAATGAAATTAATCTCCCTCCTTGGCACCCTCAAGGCACAGAGAACATTTTAGTGCTGCTTAGATAAATCAGCTGAGCCTCTGCAGGGCCATTGCAGTGCACAGGTTAAGGAGGAGGTTAAAGCCTTGGAAAAGAAAGACAATTTGGAAGTAGTCTAGCTCATGGTGGGAGGTTCCCCTGTGCCTCCTCCAGGCCTGCCTCACGCAGGTACAACTCATCTGGGTCTCTGAGTGGTGGGCATCCATATTTCACCTCCATAATCCAGGGATTCCTTCCAGAAAATATGCTCATGTGATACATGAAGACAATATAAAGCTGATCTTAAGCTGATAACATGATGTGGTGGTAAATTTATTTTATTTTATTTTTCCCCTTGTCTCTTCAGGTACTGTTGGTGGGCGACAACAGCCAGGTGAGGCTCCCATATGACAGTGTAATCCTACTGCAAGCTTGGGCTGAGTGTCTCATGTCCATTCCTGTGCCTTTTGATTAGGACTCAGTGTGGAAAGTGAGGCACTGGAGACTAATTTCTTTATTAAGCCTTTCACTTTCATGTCATAGGATAATTTAGGTTGGGGATTACCTCTAGAGGTCATCTGGTCCAACCCACTACTCAAAGCAGGTCCAGCTTTGAGTCACACTAGGTTGCTCAGCACTGTATCCAGGTCAGTTTTGGGTATCTGAAAAAGGAGATTTTACACTTTGTCTGGTCAAACTGTGCCAATGTTTGATGACCCTCATTATAATTTTTCCTTTATATTGAATTGCTTTCCCTTGTTGCAACTCCTGTCTGTTGCTGCTCATCCTATTATTGTGCTCCAAAATGAATCTATCTTCTCTATAATCTCTGTCTTCTCCATAACCTCATGCTGGGTCTTATGCTCCAGGCTGTTGATGAAATTGACTCTAGTATGCCAGTGTCTTTTGTCGCTGGGATGCTCAGAACTGGGCACAGTACTCAGCACCTGGGACCACCTCTGGAGCAAAGAGGTTTGAAGCTCTTGCAGCCCAGTGTGCAGGTTTCAGTTTGGCTTTCCTAACTTAATACCCCATGCTTGGGCAATGTCTCCATACTCTTCCTGAGTAGCTCATTCGTGCTTCCACCTGATATGTACTTCTTTTTGAGAGGAAACATGGCTGTTTCCAGAGCAATATTTCATTTATAAACAAGATTTTTTTTTTTTTTTGAGTCTAGAGTGGCACTGAGGAGAGACCTTTACCAATCTGCCTTGTTTCTTGTTTGCCAGCCCTATCAGCAGCTTTTAAGCCCTTCGTAAAGCATCTGGCAGGGGAAAAAATGAATTTTAATGAGCTATCTGAACTGTTTCTGATGCAGTATGCAATGGGAACTGTCAGGCCCCCTTCTTCAGATGCAAGGATGGTTGCTGCATTGATGCCTATCTGGAGTGTGATGAAACTCCTGACTGTGCTGATGAATCGGACGAGATGTACTGTGAACAATGTAAGTACTTTAGATTCTGGCTTGGACACATTACTGTCTGCCCAGGAATGGGTCCAATGTAAGTTACAGGTGCTGAGTCAATACTTCTTTATGTCTTCTGTTCTTATCTCCTGACCCTGCATTATATCTTTCCACAGTACTACATTTGCAGGTTCTGCCATTTTCTGTACCCCTGCTGACTGCAAGAGATGACCTTCCTTCTGTGATGTTTCCTGCCTCTTAAATATGCTTTGACTCTCTTCTCTGCACCTATCTGTAAGACTTCAGGCCTGTCTTTCTGTCCCCTTTCAATATTTTGCCCACTGAATGATCTTACCTGCTCTCTTAGAGTTGGGAAATGGGAAAGGAAACCATGATTTCTCCAAGTCTGTCCAATGGCACAGTCCCCTTAACATCCTCTTATGCTAATGTAAATGCATGGTGGTGAGATGCCCAAATCCACAATATCTTCTCCCTTCTTCCAGTCCTCCTCACCTCTTCTGAATTCTCATAATCTCTTTTCTATTTGTGGGTGTTTTGTTCCATTTTTAGGTTTGCAAGCCTATGATTCATCTCTCTTGCCCTCTCTTATATTCTGCACTAGTACTCTTTTATATTTCTTAAAAACTGGAGTGACTTTTCCCATACTTCTTGATAGGAAAGAAAAATAAGAAAGCAGCCTTTGTTTTCCTTAGTTTCCTTAGTCTCTGTATCTGTGGATTGGAAATTGGGAAGAATTTCTTGTTACTACATCTTATTTTTCCCATGTTCCTTTCATATCTCTGAGATATTTAAGAACATCAGATGATATCTCCCTTCCTCTGGCTTGTGATAGCAAAGGAGTGTGCAGGAAAGCCCTGTCTGCCCATGTCTGCATGGACAGAGGCATTTCTTTTCAACTGGTGAGAGAAGTTTTAACATGAAATGTTTCCCTTGCAGATGCTCGTGAGTTCAATAGACTGCAGAAAATCAATGTCACACATAAGCAAGGTATGTACCATCCAGAGCACTGAGGCTGACTTCTGCCAGCTTTTGTTTTTTCTTCAGTCTGTTGTTCATGGTAAAACTGCTTCCTCCTATAAATCCAAACCCATGTGTAGCATCTAGGTAGTCCCTGTCCTGAAAAAGAGCAAGGGACTGTTCTGTGACCTTGAGGACAGCTGTTGATAGCAGGATTTCACTCTCCTGCCTAAACTTTTTCCATCCAAGTAGGCCTCATGCATGTTGCTTGCTAGGCACACTACCTGGCCTGTACAAAATTCTGCAGCATGTTTTTTTTGGAAATAGTACAAGCCAAAGCAGTGTGGGGGACACAGCAATGTCTGTGCTCGATCCCATATCTTTGTCTTGTTCATTAATCTGTATACAGTGGACCTATCACTGGGCTAAAGGAGTATATTCCAAGTCACTTAGATGCAATTCAGTTGTAGAGGAGGCCTGAGCCAGTATATGGTTTCTGTATGTCCAGGCTCTTCATGTTCTCTTCTGCCTCCCAGGGAGGACAGGTAATTTCCACAGGGGAGTGGATCCAGGGTTTACCATGACTGCACACTCTGATGTTCCTTTTTCTGCTTGCTAGTTGCATTTATGGCAGGTGGCAGCTCACCTTGGCATTGCCAATTTGACCAGCTGGCAATTGAGCAGTGGGCACCTGAGAGCCACTGTTCTGGCTATGGATTTTCTCTAAGCCATGGTGCTTATGCTCTTTTGTTGTGAGCAGAAAATGTTGCTGCTTTGGGAAGACACTGCTTGGGCTAAAGCACCTCTGCCTTGCTTTGCCAGGCCACTGTGTGGACTTGCCTGATACTGGACAGTGCACTGAGAGCATCCTCCGCTGGTACTATAACCCATTCTTGGAGAAATGTGACCCCTTCACCTACGGGGGCTGTGGTGGCAACAGCAACAACTTTGAACAAGAGGAAGAGTGCATGAAATCATGTTCAGGCATCACAAGTAAGCATACCTAGTGAGGGCTGGAGTTTTACTGATCAAACTGGGAAAATCACTTCAGATTAAGTTCTATGATCCCAAAGAGGCAGTGCCTTGTGAGCTTTCCATCAAAGCTGCTCTGCTGTCAAACCCTGGCCATGACCCACAGTGTCCCTCGACACGACCAGTGGCTTATGGGGAATGGTGGATCTACAGCATCTTTCTGCAATGCAGCCTGTCATTCCCCAGATCTGGGAAGCATTTTGGGTGCTGATGTTGAGAAAGAGACACAGGAAGATGACAAAATTAACCAGAGATATGATATATCTACTTTGAAGAGACTCTAACTTCCTAGTTTGGCTCCAGGTCTCTCCGGGTGAGAGGGGAGAAATTGAGAATATCCTCAATGACACATACTATCCTGAAGTTTTAGGTAAACAAGGGAAAGGGTTATGCTGTACACGTGGTACATATTGCTTTGGAGGCCAGTGGGAAGAATTCTGCCAAACTGTATCTGTTAAGAGGCAAGCTACCTCCCTCAGCTACACTGGGCCTCACCGCCTGCCCTGAGAGCTCAGTACCGTGGCTCTTGAGAAGGGATGCAGTGTTTGTTCAGTCACTTCAGAGCACTGGAAATTTGCTCCTCAGAAACCTGTCTTATCCCTTGTTCCCAACCTTCTTTGGTAAAGCCTTTTTTCCCCCTCTGTGTTCTCAATTCAGAAGCAGATGTCATTGGCCGAAGATGGGAATCATTTGAGTCCCAAACCGCTATCTTAAGTGAGTAACAATTTTCCCTGCAGATCTTTCTTGTTGCATTTCCTTGTCCTGAGAAACACCCTGTCTTACTCTGCAAATAGTATCCTTCTCTTTCACACCCCTTTTGAGCCTGGGGGAGCAGTGTGGGATTTGTGGGATGCTGGCAGTGGCAAGAGGTGCTTCTGTGCACTGTCCAGCTGTGGTCCATTTTTTCCTGTGTCTGTGACTCAGTAGCTCATACAGAGACTCCTGTTTTTCTTTCCATCCATTCTTGCATGAATGTTCAACATCAAAAAATGGGAAGTAAAACTCTTCCTTAAGGCCAATTTCACATAGGGACTATTAACTTCTACAAGAAAGAAAGCTCAAGTGAATATGAATAATGTCAGGTGCTAGACTGTGGGAAAATGTGGTGACCCTATAAAACTTCTCTACAGCCCAAAAAAAGCCCAACATTATTGAAATACAATTTTTTTTAAAAATGTCGCATGAAGGTTATTGTTCTTAAATCTTAGAGATTGATTTAATCTTTAAATTCACACCATCTCTCAAATGCATCGTGTTTGACTCTCTCCACTGATGATGCAGGAGTTTGGTTGGTGGGAGAACAAAGGCTCACATCTGTGCTAAGAACACTTTCCCACAAACTCAGCCTGTCCTCCATAGCTCACTCCCTCAGTGTTGTCCCAGCCAGGAGGTGCCTTCTGTGACCACCCCTTGGTGGCCTCCCTGTTGAGGTATGACACAAGGCTGCTGTTGCGGAAGGATTTGATATTCTAGGGTTGTCAAATGGCCAAGCCTGCCAAAGTCACAGAACAGCCTTTAGAGGGCGTGGTGCATCTGGGAAACGATGGGAATACCGTTTGGGAGAGACAGGCTGGCTGTGCCTTGGCCATGCCCTTATGCCACGCAGTTGCCATCTTTCTCTGCTGCTTGTGCAGTGACCACCCTGCTGTCGTGCCAGCTGTTGCCTGTTCTCTTTGCCAGCACAATTGGTGTCGCAGCTTTCATGCTTGCTTCTTCCTGGCCACTCCTGGAGCATCCCTTCCAACATGTTCTTGTATCCCTGCAGGTGCCTTCGAGGTAGTGATTGCTGTGCTCCTCGGGATCTGCATCATGGTGGTCCTGGTGTTCATTGGCTACTTCTTCCTGAAGAAAAGGAAGAAGAGCAGCCACCGCCGTCAGCCTCCCACTGCTACCAACTCAACTCTCTCTACCACAGAGGACACTGAGCATCTGTTCTACGGCAGCACCACCAAACCGGTCTGACCTACAGCCTCTCTCTCCAGCTCAGCACTGGGGCACTCCCCAGAACTTCTGGAGTTCTGTTTTTAGACACAAGTCTGTGCCTGAAGGACTCGTTCTCTGTGAAGACATTTGGAGCACCAGGCCAAGATCTAGTTGTGATTTGGCAGTACTAGTATTTGTGATTGTCTAGGCTAAATGGCTGCTCTGGAAAGTGAGGAACTGGGAGCATTCTGTTGCTCTCTGACACCCATCCCTTCCTAACCTCATACAATTCAGCGAAACTCTGAATTACATCTTTCTTCCTGCTCAAACCTGGAGCACAACTTTACTCAACTTCCTGAAGGAGCCTGGAACTGGATCTGTGTAGCATTCATGTTGGTGAATGGTGCAGCCTCACCAGAGCCAGTAATTTGTTTTCAGTGCCACTTTCTGCCACTCAACCTTCTATTTTCCTCCCCTTCTCCCAGTCCTCTGCAAGATGCCCTGCCTTGCAGCAGTCTGCCTGGTCATGGTGCATCTCTTGAGGTCTGTGGGATTCACATAATCATCCAGACCTGATCCAAGGGCTCTGTGACACTCTCCGGCAGTTCCTGTTTGAAACGTGGACAGAAACCGAAATACCTGTTTAAGTCACTAGGCTTTGTTTTGTAACAGAAAAGCACAACTAGACTTTTTTCTGGCTGGCTGCTGTGTTTCAGTCTCCTGTGTACAGTACGTGTTCACCATTTTCTCTCTGTGAGTTGCCCTGGTTGCTTTTATCCAGTGTTCAGTCTGAAATCAAACACATTGAGAAAATATCTATTTATTCTCACATGAAGTAAACGTCCATACTTTTCCTGCTGATTGTGCAGGAAAGCTGCAGCTTTGATTTTACTGCATGTTCCTCTGAGCATACAGCCTGACCTGAGTCCTGGGCATCTCCCAGAGCACAGGAGTGGGTTGGATAGCACCAGCTAATGTCCTGCTGGCTCATCCCTCCTGATAGAAGATCAGCCCAGCCCAGCCCAGCCCCAGGAGGTCCGAAGTTCATCTCTGGCCTCAAGGCAGCATGTGAAATCCCCACTTTGGCAGTGTCCTGGTCCCAGTCCTGGTCCTATGTGTTTCCCTGTAGTCCCTTTCCAATGAGATGCTTGTGAGCTCTGTCCTGCAGCATCTGCTGGCCCAGGCTTGTATCCTCAGGTAGCTGAGGATTTCTGTTGGGGCAGAAGAAGCTATTTGGAATGTGCTGCCAGCTGTGAGGCTGGCTCCAATCCCTAAACTTCCAGTGCCTGCTGCTCTTGGAAAACTGCTGTGAAGAGAGGGGAAACTGGTGTGTGGGGGTGTGTGTGTGTGCATGTGTGCGTGTGTGTGTGAGAAGCATAAATCTATGTACAGACTTCAATTTGAATGCTTGGACTCTTTCAGCGCCATTCCAGAGTGGTTCTGGAATGCTCTGGTGAAGCCATTTCCAGCTCAGGACATGGCTCAAGTTCTCTCAAATGCAGTGGCAGGAGAGCTGCCTCCCTGGGCTGATGCCTGGGCTGAAAGGAAAGAAACTTCTGCCCAGAGCCTGCTGGCAATCTTGACTGCATGCCTCTCCCTGTCACAGGCATCTGCCTCAGGTTCCTGGGGCTGGTCAGATTCTTCCTTTTTGTGATCTGTTTCGTATCATTTCTTCCATCTCTTTGTTTTTCCCACAGCCTATCGTGGCCTATGCAATAAACCTAATGTCTTGATTTATTTTTTTTGTGCTCACTCTGATAATAAAAAGGAATTGTTTGTCTTATCTGGCTTGGGAGTGGTGTCTGAGGAGAAATGACCCGCAGAGGGGGCAGGTACCGTTCCCATGCCTGCTATCTCTCACCCTTTCATCTGCCCCGACTGTGGTGTCTCAGGGGAGAGCTGTGCAGCAGCGGTCCCATGGTGTGGGGAGGGCTGGAAGCGGGGGATGCAACATATGTGGATACCTGAAGAGGAAGCTACTGCATGAGGTGTTCTGGGAGCAAGATTATTATCCACTAAGTCACCCAGAGAGCAAGGCAGGGTGTAACCTGAAACTGGGTTCCAGCTGGTCAGACTGGTTTGGGCTTTGGGTCTGAAACCAAAAGCAGACACTATTCTTCAAACAGGAGTTGCTCTAACCGTGTCTTCAGGCTGGTGATCGCTCAAGCACCGCGATGTAAAGTCAGCTAAGTGTAAGTGGCTAATTGGCAGTGGGTTCGTGTGGGAACCAGGCGGACCTGCCCTGCACCACTGACCTGGCCACCCTGGCTGCGCCTCCGAGTGCTGCTGCAGCAGGAACGCTTTCTCCCTGCACTCTGCTCTGGGCTGTGGCCTTTGCTCTGTCATGACCATGCTCTCTACACCAGATCTCCCATCCTGCCATCTCCAGCTACTTACAGGCATAAGTGCAGTCATTATCCCTCCTGTCCCCTGAAGCGCTGCCCCAGGAGCAGCTCTGCTGAGCCCAGCCCAGCTCGGCTAATGGGGTCACTGCTCCCCTCCCGGCAGTAACCCCTGGCCTGGGAGTGTCACTGAAACCATGGCTGCTTTCTTGACAGTCTCCAGAGAGAGGCAGGTACGTGCTTTGCAGTATCTTTCACTTACACCACCTTTGTGTCACAGCCCTGCTGTTGGACGCAGCCCTGCTGGATGCTGCAGGTCCAGCCTGAGGCCTCCCCTGTGCGGCTTCTGGGCCCGCATCCCCTGAGTCCTCCCTGCCCTCAGCCCCTGCATCCCCACCTGACACAAGGGCTTCTGCTTGCCAGGAAATCTCAGCTCTTGGAAATTTTCAGATGGGAACAGGGGTCCAGGGTTTGAAACTTTGCAAAATGAGAATCCCGCTCCTCAGGGGCCTGCTCAGGGGAGGCTGCTTCGTGCCTTACTGCTCAAGCAAGAACCGTGATCAGTGACAGCTGAGCTGTCCGTGGCACTGGCTGTGCCAGACAGGGAGCACATCCTCCATGTTCCCCAGCTGCCAGGAACACTGTGTGGAGCTGCTGGCTGGTTTAGGGCAGAGCTGCTCCTCCTGGCATGGAGCTCTTGGCCCACAGCTGCTCTGTGGTGCAGAAGGCTCTGAGGTCTGGACCTGCCCTCTGTCCTTGCAGGGTATGCAGACAACGCCTTCCCCACCGAGGCCAGTGTTTTCCAGAGGGTTGTTTGTATCCCTCGAGGAGCCAGGCTCCTGCCAGGCCCCAGGAGCTGCTGCTCACCATGCTGCCTCCCTTAGGGGAAACCACTGTCCCTTTGCATTGTTCAGTCTGCCTGTTGGTGGCTTCCACTTCTGCAGACGGATGACCATGGAGCCTCTCTGCCCTTCCTGGCCAGCAAAACTGTTTAGTCACCTTGCTCTGACTGTCAGGAAGGAGGATTTGCCTGAGCTTTTGGCTGAGATTATCCCAGCAGGCTGGAGGGGACCTCAGAGGGGTTTTGTGGCTACTGGCCTGGATGCAGGAAGCATTAGCTCACAGCTAAATATTGTGTGTCTCTGGCTTCCCTGGGGCACAATGGCTCTGCAAACAAATGCAGAAGCTGCCCTGATACAAGGGATGGCTCCACAGTGGCAGGCCAGAATAGTGTTCCACACACAAAAGCCACAGTGGGATGAAACTTTCTGATAAGTTACTTTAGCCCTCAGGCCTAATTTACTGCCTAAGGAAGAAATTATTTTGGTTTTGAGACCAAACTGTTCATTCTAGTTAAAAAAAACGAGCTCTAAAGATGGGGAAAGAAGGAGCAGTGTTGTGTGCAAGCTCTGTGTAATGTAAAGACATATTTTGAATGTCATTTCTCTCTGCCTTACTTCAAGCATTAGGAATGACCAGACTTGCTCCTACTGCAGTGTGCTTTGAGCTCCTAAATGGCACACATGCAGATTTGAAGTACCATGTCTAGTCCAGCATGTGGTAAGCAAACCTTGCTCACTACAATAGTGCCTGTGTGAGAAACAGCCTGTAAAAACTTTCCAGACAATCTTTTTTTTCTTTTTCTCCTTGGAGAAATGGAGGGAGAAATTGGAAATACTCTCCCTTGGTCATCAAGCACAGAACTGCATGTTGTTGTAATAGCTTGTAGTCACAGAGAAATACAGTCAGCTCTAGACATTCTAGCAGCTGTGATCGCTTCTGCAGCACCTAACAGGACATGGAGGAACCTTTCTGCAAGGAAACCTGGCTGACCAGTAAGTGTTTCTTGGGCAAGGTGCCACCTGAGGTGTGACAGAGTTTGTGTGGCCCTTTTTCAATAGTTGCCTCTCCAAGATGTCTCATCTCCAGCTGTGTCAGGAGTTTTGAAACTAACCATCAGTTCCTGTAACAGCTTTAAAAGAGTTTGCAGAGGCCACCCAACGTTTAATTACCATCTTCTCCAAGTTGCCCAGAGCCAGCCTACATGAGAGGATACACAAAAGGACAATGAGCAGCTGATGGGAGATGCAGAGCAACAGGAGTGGAGCCAGCCAGGCGCTCCGGTAAGAAGGGAATCTTTCCACAAGTTTCAGTGCACACAAAGAGCCTGTGTCTTTGTTCTCTGCCCTGACACACCTGACCCACATGACGGCTGCTTCAAGATTGTTAAAAAATATTTGTGAGCAGTTGAAGCAAAACATTGGTCCAGAAATTTGAGCTGCTGGGACTCCCCCAGCCAGAAACTCTTCTTTAAATGAAACGATAGTGTCCCTCTCATGTAGGCATTGTGGGAGCCCTTCCCTCCCTCAGCTGCATCCCCAGGGGCCTCAAGACTCCTGCCTCCACCACGGGCTCCGGGCTGCACTGCTGCATTTTTTATTCAGTATAGGGTATTGTTCAGCCACAGAGGCTGCCCGGGGTGGTTTGCCAGCTCCTTTTGAGATGTCCACAAGAGGGGGCAGCAATATCTTAATATCCCTCTTGGTGGTGCCTTGGACACTGTACTGTCAAAGCAGCAGGGACATGGTGCACTGCTGGAGTTGGTGCTGGGATGTGAAAGGTGAGCCTCTATGAGCTCCATAAGATGTGAGGTCCTTCTTCCTCATCTATATTATGGTCTAATGTTATGGTCCATATTACCATACTCCCCATTACCATATTCCCCCAGCATCATATCCACCTACAAGACAGGTGAGAGCTGGTACAACCTTCAGAAGAACAGAGAATTGACTTAGGGTCTCCCATGCCTCTTGTGGGTGTTCTGTGCCATGTGTCTACTTTGGTTTTGTATGGGTTACACAGAGCAAGCCCAGCTGCTGGGGTCATCAGTCCAGCCCCAAAAACTTGTCAGTGAGACTTAAAACAAAATCCAGCCACATGGGTGTTTCTCTGTCTTTATTTGCATCAGTTTCCCAGATTTCTTTTGCTGACTTCTACTGCTCTCCCCAACATACACACTACATTTTGAAAGAAATAGATTTTTTTACCATTAATCAGAGGACTTCAGGCAGTAGAAACCTTCATTAAAACCAAAGCAAGCTGAAACAGTTCTTTAATAGACTGATATCAAATTTGGAAGCTGGTAGCTCTGTCTCCCAAGCTTCACCTTAAAATCCTTCCCTGCAAATCTGCATTAGAGGATGAAGGGGCATTTGTGACACACCTGAGGAGGCTCAACAGCTCTGGGGAGCTGTGGGGTCATTGCATGGACCATGCAGCTCTGCAGGCGAGCAGACAGGAGCTGCCGGCGAGGATACAACGCTCTTATTCTAATGTCCTCGCTAGAGGTTTTTGGTGCATGGAGTTTCTGTTAAACCAGTTTGAACTGGTTCTCTCTCATATTTAGAAACTATCCCTGCTTATGCTGTAGAATTACACCCTGTCAACAAATTTTCTTTTCCCTCTCCTCTTAGTATTTTGAGATGGGGGAGCTCTTCTCCCCTTTACCCCAAAGCCTGGGCTAATCTGTGTTAAGTGGATAACAGATTTCCTCAGGAATCACCTCCTTCCTGCCATGTCATCTGCTAGCTGATCTATCCACCATTCCTCTGCTGCTCAGCCATGTAGTTTCCATCCTACTTTCGTTTATCTCCCCACTCAGCAGCTAAGGGACTGGCCAGAGACAGAATCTGTGCAGAGAGCGCAACCCCTTCGGTAAAGGGAAGAGCTGGCACAGTGTTTGTGCCCAATACCATCCTTCCCATCACCTTGTATATGCACATTCTCAGCCAGGGAAGCTTTATCTTCCCCCTTTTCTCTTGCATTCCCATCACATTACCATCTTAAATATGCAAGGCTGTAAAACCCATGCAAATACCCGGCCATCACAAAAATGAGTAAGCATCTGGAGGGCTCTGCTTGGAAATAGTCAATGTACCAGACACTGCCATTTGAATACTAAAGCCTTGTGTACTGGGGGAACTTCCACTGTTGGCAAACCCTGGGGCAAGTGGGTGAGGTCCAGAAGGAAGTCCAAGTACCAAGAAAATAGCTATTTGTTTTCATCAGTATTTTTTCATCACTAGGCTCACTCCTCTTTCTCCACAAGGCCCTGGATTCAAAAAACTGATCTAAGATCTCACGTGCTGATGTTTCACAATCCACTGCAGCTTCTTCCAGAACATGTTTGTCTCGGTGCACTGGAGGTGAGCTATGGGCAATCCATCAGGTGAGCAAGGGTCTTCATATCACCAGCTTCCAGGCAGGTCCATTTGGTGGGACAGGTTGGAAGGGACATTCTGTTTCTCTGTTGGGTGAGCTTTCTGCTGGGCTGTCCTGGCCTTCTGTGTGGTGGCAGCCTCCAGCCAAGGGTGTAAGGCAGGGTAGGACCCCTGGGTGAGCAGCAGCCTGCAGAGCTGATGGTGAAAATTAACCCCAAATGAGCAATTCAGCATTACAACTCAGTCTGTCCTACAGCTAGCCTCTGCTGAAGGAGTAGTTCTATGCTCATATAGCTTTCCTCATATTAGCACTGTTCCCCTGAAGCATCCTGGAAAAAAGCAATTCACTTTTCAGGGATCAAGTATGGCTCCTTGAACCAAGCCCCCAGGGCATCAGCTGAGCACCAGTGCTGGCAGAAGAGAACCTACAGGAGCATGGCTTGGAGACCATTTCTGAGGGAAGCTACCCAGAAACATCAAACTGTACCCATCAGTCCTGACACCTCCCCTAGCCCCATATGCTCTGGCTCTACAGTGCTGGACTGAGGCTCTGGGAGACTGCATCCAGGTTCTGTCTGTTGTCCTGCAAGTCATGTTGCTCTTGGCCCTCACCATGGTTCAGAGCTTTCCCCTGCACCATTAGCAGCAAGGCTGGTGTTTGGGCAGGCAGTTTCCCTGCTGTCCTGCTTTGGCCCACAGTGCCGAAGGTGAGGGAGCCCAAGTGCTGCCCTAAACTGCCCCCATCTGCCCTTTCACGTGGACCTGCAACCTCATGAAAGGCTCCTGCTTCCCTCATGCCTCCAGGCTTTCTGCAAATTGCCTCATCCAGCTGCTGAGAAAAGGGGGCTTTCCCAGCTTTCTTTTTTTCTCCACTATATTTGGGTTTATGTTAATTGTGCATGATTAGCCAGCTGTGGGCTGGAAACTCTTCTGACAGTCTGTTCCAAGGAAGCCATGAGGAAAGAGCCAGGAAGCAGTGGTGGTGAAGCCTGCATATAAAACTGCAAAAGCTTCTCCCTTGAGCCTGGATTTCTGCAGCAGGAGGAGCAGGCTACAAATGCCCAGGAGTGCAGTCTCCTGTCTTTGGGAGAAAAGCGACCACTTATTTTGCATAAGTCACCTGAGACAGCAGGCCAAATATTTCCTGGCAGGGTTGTGTGTGTGACCATCAGTAGGTCAGGAGAAAAATCTTTTTGGTTCTTTTTTTCAGTATCTCTGAAGAGCTCAGCAGGTTTCTAGGCTGGAGGGAACCAAGCCCTTTGTCCCTGCTCCTCTTCCTGTACTCAAGACAGTTCCTCCAGAAGTTTTTTGTGGCTGAGGTGATCACAAGTCTCAGAAAACCTTCAGACTGGGTACTTGAGCCTCCCTTTACTTGCTGTCTTTAGCAGAAGCGAAGCAGAAATGCATAGTGGTTGTGTCCAAACCATGAAATGAAACTGAGGAAAAGAGGATGGCAGAGAGCACAGGATGCTTGTCCTTCCCTGAGAGGTAACTGTCTTTCCTGACTCTGTCCACCTAGTGCCCTTTCTACTTCATAGCTCCTAATGAGTTTTCCTTCTGAGATGGCCTAATTGATATGTAATTAGTGAAGTCCAGAACAGTTAATCTCAGTTTGTAATTGGCTTTGGAGTATGCTCTTTCTGTTTCAAAATGGAGAAGGGCTTGTGTGCCCATCTGTTTGCTGTTTTATTTGAGTGCTGCCTCTTCTTACCAAGCTCAGAGCTGGGTCAGACCGTACAAAGATCCTGCTTTGCAGGGTAGGAGAAAGGCAAACATTCTCTTCTGCAAAGAGAGGATCATGTTAAACTGCAATGACTTGTGAATATACCTGTCCTGTAGCCAGGGCCTTTCAGCAAGCAGATGCACCTTGAGATGCACTGCAGAGATCACTGAATTCTCCTGTGTCACTTGCTTCCCAAGTCCTGCAATGGAGATGTCACACATGGATCAGTGTTTCCTCTCCAGAGCCGCTTCTGGCTCCTGCACATGAACCTGTGGCAAGGGCTGCAATGGCCCACTCATTGCAACGTGTCCCAGCCACCTCTCCTCCACAGGAACACGACCAGCAAACAAACCCCATGCTCAGAGCTGCTCAGCACCCCAGTTCCCACTGCAGGCACTGGGCAGACTGGGCTGTGGTCAGGCAGCAGACAGGTAAAACCAGTACCTGAGGCATGACTGGGCTTGTTCAAAGTTTTAACTTCCTATTGCTCCTTTGCCCCTCTCCCATTCACTTTCCCATAAACTCTACCTTTGTTTGACTCTCAGCACACCCTCCTTTCCTGTCTTCCTGTTTTTTTCCCCAGAGACTTCTGATATGCATTGCAAGATGTCTGGAACTGCCAGACCATGTGGCACAATCCAAATATCACAGCATCAGGCAGGAGATAGCATCTTTCTCCAGTTGCAGAAGCACCATGTCTCTCTGTATGTTCCTGGACCCTGTAAACTTTTTGCACCAGATGTAAGGGTGTTGGGAAAGGAAGTGGTAATAATTTTTCCCAGTTTGAACCACTAAGGAGATTTTTGGCACTGTGCAAAACACTCCAATAGCAGTCTAGGTGGGACACTTGCAAACTTTGCAGAGAGCTCCATGGGAACCCTAATGATTGAAAATACACGTGTCTGTAAAAAAAAGAGTGCCTCTGATTCCAAGAAAGCCAACTTCAGTTGAGTAATCAGTGAAATTCAAGATAAGGAAATGTTCACCCCAGTATGTCCACATTGGACCCACACTCCAGCTCCTATCTGTGGGCAATGTCCAGCAATTACGTGAAGGTAAAAACGACCTGGCTGTTTTCTCACCCAGCTTAATGGTGCTTTTCAGCAAATATAACCAAACTGCCCTCACCAGAGTGGCTTTCATCTTCTTAGACCAGAGGACAAAACAATTCCTCCTTGAAATGTTCAGAGCTTGACTAGCCACCTCCTTGTGACCAGACTGCTGCTTGTGTGACATGGTTTTGGGGCTGTCTGCTGAGATGTTGTGCTCCTGGTGTCTTGGGTCGATTTTTGTGAGTCCAGACCTGTGGGGGGCAGAGTCCTTGTCTCAGCTGGCACAGTAACTAGGCAGCTCTCTGCCCAGTTTTCCCTGGGAAAAAGTGATGATCAGGAGCCCAGACTCCCTACGAAGGGCAATGTTACACAGGAAAAATGGTGCATGGTGCATCTTAAAAGTGGCCACTGAAAGCAATGAGACAAACCATGCTTGCTTCCTAACCAAGTCAATGCTTGTTTGTGCTGCAATTAGAGTGGAGTAATACATGTTGCACATAGTATGGTCCAAATTTCTCGTAGGGATGAGTGTTGTGGAGCTGGGCAAAGCTCAGGAGCCATCTCCAGTGTGACTGTAATTGTGAGGCACGGCAGTCCTTTGAAACTGCTTTTGAATGCAGGGCTGGAAAGGGCTTCCTGACTCATGTCCACTTACCTTCTATTTCAGACAAATTTGTCATCTAGTAGTTTTCACAAACAAGACATGCTCAGTCTCCAAGGGAAGGGGTTGTCCTTACAGTGTTCCATCTGCAAACCTCTCCAGAACCCCCAGGTTCTGCAATGAAAAAAAATTCTGCTTTCTAATCTGTCTTTTGTCCAGCTCACATCCACTTAATTTGTGTCCAAAATTGCTCAGTTGTTTAAAAATCTTCTTTTCTACCCCTAGCATGAGCAAACTGAGAATCTCATCAAGAGGCTAGACAGAGTTTATGTCTCAACTTCTCCTTGCAGTTCATCCCAAACTGCAATATGTGATGGTTAGAGCATCTCCTAGCTCCATAGGATTAGCAGTGAATTTCAGAATCTCTAAGAGAGATTTCAGAAATCCTTGGGGTATCAAAATAAGATAAGACTGCTGATCCCCCCCCCTAGGACAAATTAGAGGGACTGCACTGCTGTCCAAGCATCCCTGTTCCTCCCAGGCAAGGGTAAATATCAAAGAGGATCCTGCCATGGCCAGTGACTCTTTCTAAGTCAGTTGCTTGCCAGCCATACTCTGCCAAAGTTTAGGCAGGGTGATAGTAAAGCAAACCTCCGTGTTTTCATGACAAAGTATTTTTTACCATAGCAAGATGTGTTTGCTCATTTAGTTTAAAAGCCCATCTGTTTTCAACCTCCCCAAACTCTCAGGAAGCACCCCTCCCCTCTGCAATGCCTCTCCAATCCCCAAGCCTTAAAGCCTTGCAGGTTGTCATTGCTGAATTGAGGCAGCTATTTAAATCAGGGATGGGGACTCCATTGATGCTCTCTGCTTCACAGATACAAAGGAAAGACATCAGCCCAGCTCTGAGGAGTTTATTAGCTGATGCAAGCATGACCCCATGCCATCTAAACCTCCAGGAAGCAAGTCAGATTGATGCTCCACTGATAAACATATCAGCAGCTGAGGAGCTGTGCACAGTGCGGCTCCCATAATTACTAACTCCGGTTCAAAAGCTTTTATGCAAAGGAACAATGGGCACCAACACAGTTTTGTAGCCTGTTATGCACTGCAGTGTTTTGCTGTGATGGAAAGGCTTGCCCTGTCAGAGAAGCCTGCTTTTCATGTCCCTGTCCTCTTCGCAGCAGAGAGGTAATTCCTACTGGTAAGGAGGCTCTTGTCCACCTTTTGAGAACAGAAGTCAGGGATGTACATGCTGACTAAGAAGATGAAAAAAAGGTTTTAATAAAAAAGGAAGTGCCAATCAAAAAAAATGTACTTCTCATTGCAAATCTGTCCCTATTATCAAAGGATTTCCTTGTCACCAGCAGTGCTTGAGATGGAAGTGACAGTTCATTTGTTTTGCCTTCGCTGCCAGCAGTGGAGCACATCTGTGTGTGTCATTAAGTAGTGTGCAGAAGACATTTACATTTTTTCCTCATGTCCATTTTTCCTCTTTTCTCACTGAATTGAGGTCTGCCTTTGAAAAGAAGTCTGTGTTCAGCATCATCCGGAAAACTGTGGGATGTGAGCTGCTGCCCATCCGGGCCCTGCCATCTCAGGGTGCTCCCAGAGCTGCTATCACCTACGTCAGAACCAGCTTCTTCTTGTGCAACTCTGCAATCAGCCATGCATATTATGACTGAGCAGCTTCCTTACACCCAGAGCAGTATTTGCTTTGCAGGGCAATGCTTTGTGTAAAGCATTCATGCCCTGCTCACTCAGCAGTGCAGAGGCAGGACTCTCTGGGCAGCACCCCACATAAGGAGTGAGTCCCTCCAAGGTGCTTTCCAGCCTTTGTGAAAGGCAGGCCTTTTTCCAATTCCCTGAGTTTCTTAGAACTCTGACCTTTCTACACAAAACTAGATTATCCCTTAGAGTCTTTCATCTCTTTACTTGGATGCAGTTTATTTTCAGTCAGTTGCTTTCCTTCCTGCTCATTTTCCCTTCTCAATCCCAGAACAGTATATCAGAGTATTTGCACAGCAGCCAGAGCTACAGAAAGTGCATCCACGTTATTGCAGGAGAGCAGAATTCTGTCCTAGGTGATGGACTGCTTGGAGGGCAAGGGAAGAAATAAAAGGGCAGTGATCCTCATGGAGTTATCCCAGCAGGTTCCTAACATTCGTACATTTCCAGCCTCATTTCATAGCATGGCAGGTGTAATGTGAAATGCTCTGCTTCCTGAACAGCCAGAGAGAATTGTGCTGGAAGTTGTAGTGGAAGTGCCATTTTAAACCCCTAGACTTCTTTTGCTCTCCTGCAAATGCTTGCTTGGAACTCTGGAGGTACAGGCAGGCTGGTGGGCCAGGGCCACCTGAGTGTTTACTCACAGTCAGGATCTTTGTGAAGCTGACACAGACTTCAGCAGTAAGGATGCCTGCAGCAGCATTCAAGAGTGTGTGTTGGCAGGCTGAGCTGAATAACAAAAACATGGATCAGTTAGTAATAGTGTTATAAATTACAACAGTAACATAGTATTTACTTCATGGCATTCATAATACCAATTTTCACTTTTCTTCTAAGTGCTGGAACTTGGAGAACTCCATTTCTTCTCTAGGGCATATATTTATACTGCTCTGGAATATTTCTGGCAAATATTCCAGTGCAGATTTTTGTTATGACATACACTGAACCCCAGGATTTCTGTAGGACAGAAAACTTCCCCTCTGGGAAACCATGAATTCTTTATCTCATAAATGAAAGAAGCAGCATTGTGTGTTCACCTCTGAGAGATCTCTTTTCCCACAGACACAAGGGATCTTGAAAGGGATATGCTTTCAGCCTGGGCTCTTGTGGTATCAGACCTGCAAAGGCTGAAGGTGCAACTTGTTTCTTCTCAGCAGGAAGGCAAGAATCCTGGAGATGACCAAATCAGGAAGGGTCAGTGTGGCTGGGTTTCTCCAGGGTTCATAAAGACTCACTGCTGAGAACAGGTCTGTGGTCCAGCAGCCCTGGTTGCATTGCACAGGGTTATCACCAAAATGGGACTGTTCCACACAAAAATCTATTGGAAAAAAGATAATCTATCAAAATGTGAAAATGTTGGTTAGATAATTCCTGGCCAGCACCAGCCTGTAACCCTTTTATCAGTTACACTGAGTGAGATGAAAAGACAGGTATGCAGAGTACTTGAGGCTGCATAGTAGTTGGGGCTTGCTCCCTGCCAGGAGAGTTTCCCAGGAGTAGAATGACCAAAGGCAACAGCTGAGATCTCCAGTCAAAGGAGATGTCTGGAAGAACCTTGCAGGGGGAAGCGATCTTGCAGTGAGTCACTCTAGGCTCAGGTCTGATATCCCTGCCTAAAGAGGCAAAGGTAATTGCCCTGATTAATGCTGGCAAACTTCTGTGAACTCCAGTGAGGATATGAAAGGACTGACATGCCTCTTTGAGATGGGGGTAAGATAGAGTACAGCCAAGTGTGGGAAGAAAATTAAGCTGAGATGTAGTTTTTAATTACCAATAAAGCCATGCTCTAGAATAGAGGGTTGAGAGCAGGACTCGGTCTCTTCTTTTGTGATACTTGATGTATAGAAAGGAGTTTAGGGAAGAGCAACCCTAAACTTAGGGTTTGCTGTAGAGTCTCATTTGTAACATTTAAATGCTTGTCCTGCCCCCTCACCCTTTCTTACACAGAGGCTGTAATTATTTAGACCACAGATGTAGCCAGAGATTTCCAGTGGATGCCCATAAAACATGGAAGGGCAGCATCAGTGAAGTCAGCACTGATATTTAACAGAAGAAAAACTACATCTTTAGTGGCTATTTATGTGGATGAGGCAGGAAGAAGGCTGTACCCAGAGTGTGCTGTTTCCTTTTGATGAACATCCCAGGTGCTCTGCAGCCCCACTCTGGTCTCACCTCTGGAAAAGGGAGAGGGGAATGGTCCAAGCCATGCCTGACAGCAAGTGGCAACAGGAGACTTTTGTGCCCCTTGGATGCATCTTTTTGCACCTCAGTTAGGAGGCATGGGGAGAGCTTGGTGGTGGTGGTGAGCTTGCTTTGTCCAGCCACATCAAGTTTGGTGACAGCAGCACAGACTTCAGCGTGGGTTTGGACATGACTGCCTGGGCCACCAGCTGCTTACCCAGAGACCCTGGCCTTCTTGGAAGCCTGTGCTGCCCATCAGCTGCTCTTGTCTGCTAAAGTCTGCAGAGGTGTCTCAATATTCAGAATGGCTCTTCCTTCTCTGACCATCCTAAAAATGATAGACTCAGAGTGGGATGCTGGCTCTCCACCCATAATTAAAGCTAGTTCAGACTCTTGTTCAGGAAGAGTTCCTGCTGCTGCTGGGCTCCCAGACTTCCTGTGTGGTGTCCTCTCATCCACATGGGCTGTGGCTATGCTCAGATAGCTCTGCCTGCGCTACAGGCATCATAAGGAAGCAGCAGAGCAGACATGATGTCCCACATTCTACTTTTGGATCCATCTCTATTTTATCTGGGGACTTGATAGCTGTGTGAAGACACCACGTTTCAGGTTTTGTCCTCTCCCACCATATCACCAAGGTGGCACATGCAATATTTAAGTAGCAATAGGCATAGAGCTTCCTTTTAATCATCTCTAAACTTTGCAGACCATAGGATTCATGTTTCCTTCAACAGCACAAATGTTTGGAGACATCTGCTCTCAATGAAAACTGAGTTTCTCCCTTAATTACCTGAACTCCAGAGCTGGAGGTATAACCAAAAGGGTTTGATTTTCCAGTTTTTTCTGGAAACTCATAGAAAGCAATAATGGAGACTGGTATATGAACACATTTCAGGACTTTCATCCCATTTGAGAACCGTAAGAAGCAGCATTGTGGTTTTCCTGGGAATAACCCTTTCCCTGCTCTGGCACCCTGTGAGTACCAGTTAATAAATGTTTATCATACCCCATGAAGGGGAAGAAACTCCATTTTGCAGAGAGAAAAGGGAAGTCATTCACCCAAAACTGCATAGGGAAATGATGTTAAAGCCTGGGATAGCATTTTATAGGTTTCTGATGACCTAAATTATATTTAGATTTACCTTCTGTCTCAACACCTAACACAGTGTCTTTATCATCTGAAAAGAGATGTTTGGAGATAGTGAATAAGTGCACTGCAAGTAAAGCTAGGATACTGCTATTTCTGGTACTCACAAGGCAGGCAGACACTGCAGCAAGTCCTCTTCCTCCCAAGGTACGGTTGTATTTTATTTATTAGCACATAGTCCCTGTATTTCAGGTTTAGCATCCTTTGACAGGAGTTTTGTACATGTAAGACTTTTACTGTTAGATGCTAATAACTTATTATTCTACAAATCTATTTGGCTTACAAGAAAGAAATCAAATCATCCTGCAGAAGACATCACAACATTAGATATCCTCTCCTACCCTCCCTTCAAATTATACACTGCTGCCCAGATAATATTCCGGGGTGGCTGACATCTTTCCTCTGCTCTCTGTTGTTAAAACCCCTTAGCAAGTGGAATGAAAATTCCTCTGTGCTATATATAGCACCGTGTGTACAACTATCCATGGCTGGGAGTACAGTCTGAGTACCCACACTTGGATCTTTATGGTTTGGGTTTTGCAAGTCTTTTTTTCTCCTCTGGCTGGCTGGTGGCGTTGGCACTCTGCAAGAAGCCTGCTGCTCTCCTTTCCTGGCAGAGGTTTCACAGGGTTTCAAAGTCTCCCTCCACTGCGGTTATTAAAGGCTTTTGTTTATCTTGTGAAATCTCCCCTGTGAATGCTGACACTGACTGAAGTGCTGGGAGAGTTTCCCTGACTCTTCCTCTCCCTGTCTCTCACGGGTCTATTCCCATGAAAATGATCTCAGGTGTGCTGTGCGTCACCAGCCTGCCCCGGGCGCTCCCTGGCTTACTGGCAGGGAAGATGAATGCGCTGTTTCTGAAGCTCTGCCGTAGCCGGGTGCTCCTCCTGCTCCGCGCTGTGGAGAGCCATCCCAGCGGCTCCGGCCACGGCGGGCACCAGCCGTCCCCAGGCACACGCCGCTCCCAGGCTCCCTGCAGGAGGGCAGCCCGGGCTCTGCAGTGCCACCCGAAACCCATGTGCACTGCTTGGGCAGCATTTTCCCAGCCTCCCTCCCATACAGCCCTGCAGGGATGCAGCCTCTGACGGGAAAACCGAATCCTCCCACGATGAGCTCTCCTTTGGCACGTGATGCTGACTTTCCCTTTTGGATGAGAAAGAATCTCGGGTCTCTAGGGCTGAGGTGTTGACGCTCATTCCAAGTGACATCCCAGCTAGATCCTTGGCAGATTCCAGCTAGATCCCTGTGTCCCTGCTGCTGTCCCTGAGCTATGTGACCAGGTGTTTACCTGGAGAAGCAGAGGGTTAAATGGCAGGGTGAGATGCTTATGAGGGTGGTGGAGGAAGGGGCAAGCCCACCGCTAGAGTGCCCTGAGCTTCCTGCAATGTTTAACATCTGCAATGGCACCACCAGCACGAGCATCCACATGTAGGTAACTGCTTGGGAATCACCAGTGCTGTCCCCACCAGCAAATTCCACCATGCCACCAACACAATGATGGCAGCTCGGCCACAGGAAGGGGCTACGCTGTCTGTGATTGATTCGCTAAACCGTGCTCTCTTCCACAGGAGGTTGAGCTCTTCCACCCTCACCACCAGCAGAGCCAGGTCCCATGGGTGGGCTCCTGTTGCCAGCTGGGGGATCAGCAGGCCCAAGGCCTGGCTCTGAGGCTGCCACTGCAGTACTTCCTTCTGCCCTGAAAGCCTGGGGAAGGTTTCAGCAGTGCCTGGCTCACTTTCTGAGAAAACAAGGAAAGAGAGCTTTACCCTAGACCCTGGGAAGACCATGTATTTTCATTGTATTTTAATTTTAAGAGATTGTCTGCCCCGCCCAAGATTATCTCATGGGAAAGAAAAGCCTGGCTCAGTGAATCGTGGTGAAACTTGTCCCCGAGCCAAATTTCTTTGCACCTGATGTTCCTCCATAGCAGCAGAAACCAGAGTATTTCAGTTCACAACACTGCCCTAGGGGTAGTGCTGGGAATAAGGGGTTGGAGGGGGAGGATGGGACCCACATCTCCTCCTGCTCCTCCAGAACGAGTCCTGCAAGTTTGGATGCCAAGCAGCTCAGTCTGGGAGCTGGAAAGGGCATGGTGTCACCCTGGGAACGAGGATCACGTGGGGCTGCAGCAGAGGGAACCTGTCTCAGGGATACGTTGAGACATACCCTGCTCTCTTGTGCAATAGGTCTTTGCAAGTACAATGCTGTATTTATACGGTGGGAACGGAGAGCCCAGGGCTGGACTCTGCAGAGGCATGAGTAAGCAGCTTCCAGGAGGCCCAGGTGCCAGCTGGGCCAGCTCTTTGATTCCTTTTCTGGGAGTAGATGCAGACTAAGTGCTGGGTCTCAACCAGCATTCTCCAGTCCAGGAAGGACAGTCTTAGAGCCATATTGTAAAGGTCAAGTGGTTTCTCTGTATAAATGCTTTATCTCCCAGGCCCACCGCAGAGTGATTTAGCACGGCTCGAAGAGAGGCAATGATGTAAAGCACACCCAAGATGTACAAGCAGACCATGAGGCCAAGGACAGCATCCTGGGCAAAGAGGACTCAGCAGAATGCAAGAACAGCAGTTCAATTAACGCACATGCTGTGAGAGGACAAGCGTTCCTTGTGGTGACAGCATCTGTTTGAGCAGTGCCTCTGCTCTCTTCTGCTTCTCTGGTGTTCCCATGCTGCTCTTTGAGAGACTGCAGAAAGGACCATGGGAAGGGACCAATCTAGCCCAAATTAGGGGCAGGAAGGCATTAAGAGCAAAGTTGAACAGATTACTTAGCTGCCACTACAGCTGAGAAAAGTCAAACCAGACCCTGCTTCCAAGATGGGCCTAATTGATAAATAACATTAAACTTGGAACAATCTGAAGAAAAAAGCCAGTTAGCACCTGAGGATTAAACTGAGGTGTGTTAAGAAAGTGATAAGGTTGTTAATGCAATCACACCCCACTCAGGAAATGGGGGGAGGATGCCATTCCGAGGTAATCGTATTTCAGAAGGGTTCCTCCTGCTGGACTCACATCAGCTCCTGACCTGGTAATAGTTCAGCCTGTCCCTTCAAAGTAAATAGGATGTAGCCTACAGGGCATAAAGATCTCCAAAAGGACTTTCAGACATGCCCTTCTGATGCTGGAAGGAGGATATGCTGAGTCAGATGAAACTCGGTATTATTTTGGGGATTAATTCCCAGTCAGGGTTCAGCAGCTGAGGAAAGCATTGCTAGCTGGAAACCTTCTTGGCACAGTTAAGCCCATTTAAGGTGCAATACCTAGAGAAAAAGAAAACTAAAGAGTCCTTTCCATACTGTGTCCCTACTGTTGCTGACATCCAAGCTCAGGTCCTTTGGAGATGGCAGCTGAGAGTGGCAGCAAGCACACTGGCTCCTTGTGGATTACACAACATGGTGTGTACGTGTACTGAAGTATTTGTACTGTTACCTATGCTGGGTCTCAACCAGCACTCTCCAGTACAGGAAGGACAGTCTTCCTTATCAGCTACTCTGCTGGATGCAAGGATATGCAGGAGTCTGCTGTCCAGGATCCAAGTCAGAGCCCTGAGCAAGAAAGAAGGTACCCTGTAGGAATATTGGTGCTTTTAGCATTTGATGCTGAGCTTTGTGCTATGGAGCAAGTCAGATCAACTAATCATAAGGATCCTTTTTGGCACGAAAGTAAGCAGCACTTGTGAGGAATTGTGCTGGCCTAGCAATGGACTGGGCTAGCTTCACCTAGCCTGGTGGGGTGGTTTGTGTTAGCAACAGTCTCCCAGGAACTCCTCTGTGCTCTCAGCAGCATCTGAAAATACAGGTTGGTCAAGCAGCACTGCAAGGCAGAAACAAGCCTGGAGTCTACCAAAACCAGGTAGTAGCACAGATCCAGTACTGCACCATAAGAGGATGAGAGTGAGGCTTTGAAGACACCTCAGGTGGCTTTGGTAGGAAACTCCATTTAATGGGATACATTCACCCCCACACCCGGGAGTTCAGCTTTGTTCACAGATTTCAGGGAGTTTTAGAGTGCTTATTGTGCATATGACAGGATATGGCTCAGTGGAATGACTCACTCCCTGTAAAGTTAATTCACACTTTGCTGCTATTTCCATTCACAGGTGCTTCTGTAAGATTTAGTGCCAGGAAGCTACAAAGCTGGGAGCCAGCTCAAAATACTCTCACAGGTTACTTTACATCTAGTGAACAGCAGTCTGTAGGAGGACAGTGATTGCAGACTTGCTAAACAACCATGCCCCTCTCCCTCCAAAAAAATGCCAAACAAAACCTAAAAACCCCAACAACATCCTCACCCAAAACATAAGCTCCCAAATCATGTTTTATTTGCAGTAATTTCCTATTCCTTTCTAATTTCTGAATTTGCTCATTACCTCTGCTACACTGGTTTTTTGTCCATTTTCTTTCCTAGCTCTCTGCTGAACCACCACACTCCTCCCTCAACAGCCTCAATTTCCAGCCCTCTGACTCTGGGGCAGCTATGGGGCTCCAGATCTGGACAGGCAGGTGCCCTGACCTGTCTGTAATACTGAAGATAGGGCTAAAAGGGTCCTGTGAGCTGTCTTGGATAGAGCCTTTGCATCCTATGTGGCGCAGGCCAAAATTTTCAGCACTTGAGCAGTGTTTAACTACCGAGGTAAGTTAAGTAAAACTAGTTGCTAAATTACCCATCAGCCTAATGACAGAGCAGCATGCTGTTATTAAGGCTCCAAATGCAAGTCCTACATGGGCTTGGCTCAGTGAGTGCTGGGAGGGCCTCCTGACTGGTCCCTGGATGGTGGCTTCTGGGGAGAGGCATGAAAAGCCTTGGATGTTTGCTACTCCATTCCCTCCCCTCCCAGCCCACTCCAGGCAGCCTCCATGCTAAGTGGCTGCTGAGGTAGAGAACAATTAACTGAGGCAACAGAAGGAACTTGGAAAGTTTCAGCTATGAGGGGATTTTTACCATTCCTAATGCCAGTTAGGACATGGAGTGAGAAGTGAGGCTATTTCCCTCTTATGCTTATTGTCAGTAAAACGGAGTAACTCCTTCTCCATGTTAAAGCCCAACTTAATTTGCACTGACAAAATTACAAACACAAATTGTGGACATTAAAAAAATTTATTTGACAAAGTTTAGACACAATCACACAGGAAGAAAGTAGCTCTCAATACAGTTTCTTTTCCAGAATGAAATAATCCCTGTTTCATACCAAGCTACTGCAGGACAACCATTGCTCTCCTCAGCAGGAAGGAGGCTGGTGTTCTTTCCACCTGTGGATTTGCTCAACAGGGATATGGCATGCTCTTTGGCAGGTCACACCACAGCCCTTGGTCTCACAGGCTAAAGAAATGTGTAAAGACCCAAGAGACAAACTGAACTAGGATACAGCAAAGGTGCCTGTACAGCTAGGATATACACACAGGGATGCACTGCTGAGTGAGAGCTTTGTTCAGGAAGTGGGGTCCTACCTAGACCCATGTCAGACATGTCACTTCTAGCTACTGTCTCTGTGCTCACCATCTCTTAGGACTTCTCACTGGACTCAAATGGCATTTCAGTTGGAGGAGTCCTTTCAACATTCAGCTCATTTTCAGGTCTCTGAGCCTTACCCTAGAAGCAGCTCTGAGGCTGGTGGGCCACTTCCCTTCACAGGAAGACTTCTCCACCTCTTTCATCCTGTGATACTGCCCAGGGAGACAGCAGTCTTGTCTCACATCCTGGGGACTACATAAGCTGCACTACGAAACCAGATGCCTGTGAGAGATGTTTGCAGGCATTTGTTTGGAGCCAGACTGCATTACTCACATTTACCTTGCTACAGGCTCGCTAGCTCACCTGTGCTTGCTTTTGGTCTAGGGCAAACCATCCACAGCTATTTCTCTTTCTGCCACATTACTCCAGAGCGTCCCCAAAGTGATGGGCCGTGGCCAGATGCAGAGAACCCCCTGAGTATTGAAAGCATTGCTTGACAGACCTGTCACGCTCTCTGCTACATAAACCAAAATGAAATGTCTCTGTAAAAGAAGATTTAGAAATTGATGCAAGTTCTGTAATAAAATACAATAAATGTGAATAGACTCTCTGGGATGTTAATCCCCTGAGAAACAGGGGAGAGGGGAAGGGAGCGAAACATAAGGAATTATTTTCTCCAGCAAAAACTTCATGGATTTCCTTTGTTTCTGTTTTCAGCAGATCAAGCAGTGACTCTTAAAAAAGGGAAGCATAACAGAAGGAAGCCCTGAGTCCTCCGTTCCTGTTCCGCAGCCTCAGGAAGAACAGTACAAGGTAAATTCCATTCTTCTGTGTAGATCTGAAATGGAGGATTTTACTGATGAAGAGGAACTCTCACTACAACTCCCTCCTTTTGATTCAGAACTGAATGTATGGACAATATAACTTTGAAATTCACATCACTAAATTTTCAGGTCCCTAGAACTTTCCCTGCATATTAGCATTTCAATTAAGTAGAATCACAACTTTCATTTAACAACATTCATTCTTCTTTCCTTAACCATCTACCTTTCTTCATTCCATCTTTCTCCTTTCTACTTTCTTCCTTTTCTTCCTTCTCTCTCCATCTACATTTGACCTCTTGATAGTGTTATAAACCCTTTGCTGACACAGCTTTGTCTCTGCTAGACAGAGCCACTCATCACTGTTCCTCACCTCTTCTTTCTTTCAAAACACCACACACACAAAAGGCCTTTCAAAGCTGGTCCCCAAGTCCACAGCTAAACTATAGTTAGGATAGGACATAACACCAACAGTCAGTGGATGAGGGAGTCCTCTCAGAGAAGGTTTTGCTCAAAGTATTACTGTAGCTCCCAGTGCATTTTCTCCTCAGCCTGATAATGGCCTACATTTAGGAAACGCCTTCTCAAGAGTACTCCCAGTACAGGGCCTTTCAGAAAGAGTGCTGCTTTTTCACAGCCAAGTGAATTCTACCTATTTTGGCAAATGGAATCAGAGGGGAACCCAAGTCTCATTGTTACAAACTCTGCACCCCATGCCTGACCACACTGCAGCTGCATGTAACTGCCCCTACCCTGCTCTCTGCCATGCCTGTAAATCAGCCAAAACACAGGCTGATTTCAGAAGTCCCTCATGTTTATTATGCTGCAGCAGAACTCTAAAGTGTGTGAGCTTCAACCAGAAAACCGGTCATTTTGAACAATGCAAGGAACCTGCCTGTTCTGGGGTACTGACTCTTGATGTATTAAAGGCTCCCATTAGTCTGGGACACTACAGACATGTCCAGCAGGTATTCTACTGCCTGGACCATTCCACATCTCAGCACAATGGAAATCTAGTTCATGTCTCCTAGGCATCTGATACTGTACCCAGCAAGAGACAGGTTTCCAAGCCCAGCAGCTTATCATACCCTCCTTGCTGGGACCATAGGAGCAGTCACTCCAAGAAGGTGCAGAGCCAGTACTGGCATTGGGTGTTTCTTTTCCCCTCCCTCAAAGCAGCTTCAGACAAAGCAAAAGAACTTCTTCCAGCGGCACTTAGAGAGAGTCTTGATGCCTTTGGCAGTCATCTTCTTTTCCTGACGTGCCTTGTGCTCAACACCGCTGACAATGGCCATGTCAAAAACTTCTTTAAGGTTCTTCTGGGTCAGTGCTGAGCATTCCAGGTAGGCTTCAGCCCGGATTTTGTCAGCCAGACCTTCTGCCTGAGGCCGGGGCACAGGCTTCACGTGGTAGCGATCCAGGCTGATGAGGACATTGACATCATCCCGCAAGTCTGCCTGTGTCCCCACTAGCAGCACTGGTGCCCGGGGGTTGTGAGTTCGTATCTCAGGGATCCATTTCTCTGTAATGTTTTGGAAGGAGCTTGGGTTTACCACGCTGAAGCAGACAAGGAAGACGTCGGTGTCAGGGTAACAAAGAGAGCGCAAACAGTCAAAGTCCTCCTGTAGAAAAGGGAGCAGAAAAAAGAAATCTTCACTGGACTGCTCTTCTAACAGCATGATGCTGCAGTAGCTTTTCTACAAGTTAACTAGGACAGCAACAGAGGCAGGGCATTGTGCTGACTCTGTGGCCATGCCACGTTTCAGACACAAGTTTTAGAGTTGAGGGCATCTGTCATTCACTTGTCTGTGACTGCCATACCAGCAAATGGCTGGTGCCGGATCAGTGCATTTCCTTTCTTCCCAGTTAAACACTGCCTTCCTCAAAGCCTGAAAACAATCCCTGTCCCACAGGACCAGAGCTGACAGCAGCTTTGATAGAGCTTACCTGTCCAGCAGTGTCCCACAACTGAATCCGGACCGGGGCTCCATCGACGAGGACCTGCACTGTAGCAGAAGGAGAATAAGGATGAGTCTAAAGCAGCTGACCAGCATACACATGTACACTCATACAGGCTTTTCCTGAGCAATCTGGTTCATACCCTGCTGAACAGACTCACTGAAGTCACTCACGTCTCCTCCTAGCTGAGCATCCTCCCAATCATCACTAAGACTGTTTCAGCTTGCATTGAACACATTAAGAGGACTGCAGTAGCTCTCGTGTTTTGTTAGCTCTCATGTGTTTTGTGCTCTTCTCCAGAATTTTGAAAGAACAGTTCCATGTTACTGGACAGCTGCTCCTCTAGACAAAAGCCCTTAGCCAAACAGTTCCCTGAGAACCACTTGTTCTTCCATAACCTAAGAAAAAAGATAAGGATAAATCCAGAGAACTTCAGCAGCTTGCTCTTAGCTTCTTCGTCAAGCAAATTCAAATCAGCCTCTATCAAGCTATTGGAGATTTCTCCCATCCAGACCAGAAATTTGGCCTTAAAAAATGTTATGTGAGTGTCCTAGCTAAGGAAAAACCCACCTTTGTAAGGAAGAAACTATTAAGGAAACTGTGATGAGTGAAATCCCTTTCAGAGACTATCCACATGCTGAAAAACTGCTGAGTTACACATGTAAGGTTTGCTCTCATTTCACTCCCTAATCACAGTAAGCCTTCATGTGGTATCAGCTGACTCAGACTGAGGGCTGGCAGGACCTCTGATGGCAATCGGGAATGAAACTGTTAGATGCTTAAGTGCACAGACACCACAGAGGCTGGCTAGGAACTGAGGAGAGGGAGAAAGGGGTTGTGGAGCTGGAAATCGCTTGAAAGTCCTGACAAAGTGGATGGGGCTGTGCTTGGGTGAATAGAGGCAGACATCGTGGCTAAGGTGACAATGGCTGGCATTTCACAGGAACTAGCAAAACTCCACTGCTGTGTGCACGATGAGGCTTTATTGTCCTTTTTGTTAAAACAAAACAAAACAAAAAAGCCCTCCACAAACCCAGGAACAAACAAAAAATCCCCCAACCAGAACTTTTGTGATTCTTGAAGTAATTTGCTAGGTGAGAAGTGACAGAAACAAGAGAGTTTAACACTCTCTTAAGCTTTTGAAGGAGAGAACTCCGCCTTGAAAGCACTCTAAGGAAAAAAGAGGGACATGCAGACCAAAAAATGAACTGAAGTTGGTGGGAGACCAAGACTGGAAGAAAAATGAAGGGGTGGGTGCATCCACCACAGTGCCACTCCTGGCGGCATAGCTGAAAGTCATTGCTTCCTTGTGACTGGGAAACAGTTGGGTTGTTACCATATCTTTGCCCCAGAGGAGGAAGAGAAACCTGTTCCTGATCAAAGAACCTGCTAGATCCTGACTTGATCTTCAAGGCAGCAGGCATTTGCCTTTCTAGTATCTGGTTTTCTCTGTCTCACAAGTGCATTGAGAGAAGGAATTAGCATCCCTGAAATGTTTTGCCATCTTCAGAAGAAACTCACCACATATATTACCTACTGCTCCAGCATTCACACAAAGTTTCATCCCATCTGCTGCTAGCCTGAGCTACTCTAGCAACTCTGCAACAGCCCTCCAAATACCGGCCTCACAAGGTCCACACCCTCAGGATGAGGATGGATCATGGTACAATAGCAAAGGGGCTGGCAGAACAGGATAGCCTGGTGGAGAAAGGTCACCAGGTACACATTTCACTCAAGGCTGCTCTACCTGGCAGCGACACCCAGCAGGAGGTAGCAGCCAGACAGATGTATGTGGCTGGGTCACTGTTCCAGAGACATTCCCCTGATAATGCAACACCTTCTCCTGTCTTGTTATTAGCATCACAGTCCCACGACCAGGATTAAGGTTAGAGTCTAAACTGCAGTGGCAGGTGTTCCCCAAGAGTGGAAGAAATTAGATCGAAATTTCTGAACTGGGTCCTGAACCATAATATGTGACTCCAGGAAGGGATGTCCTTCAGGCTTATCCAGGGTAAGAGTAGGGGTGGGAAGGGAAACTTGTTTGGTTTTCCATTTCCTCCCAATAAGCAGAAAGTGACCTTCACAAGACACATTTTTAATGTTTTTGATTTCTATCAGTTACAAACCTTAAGAACCTCTGAAGTCAAACTTAGTACTTGGACATCCAGACTGGGACTAAACCCATGTGGAGCTGTCTTCAAACTACCTGCCAGTAGTCTCTGCACTCATCCTGCCTTCACCTTTCTGGACCATTTTATTATGGATTTGCCCTTCCAAAAATGTGCAGTCTAACAACTACAGTAATTTCAAGCCTCTCTTAGTCTAATCCATACACATGAAATGTAAAGAGAGCAGAGAGAGCAGTAACCTTTCCCTTGGAGGACTCATGAGTCCTTACATCTGTTCACAAAGGGCTTCTGGACCATGAACAGGAGCATGTTCCCGGTTCAGTTCCTTCAAGTGACAGTGGAATAGCTTAGAGAGGGTCAGGGTTAATCGACAGCTCTTGGAGTGAGCAACTGAGGGGGGACATTCAGACAAACAAAACACTCCCTCTAAGCACCCCTAAGACTATGACACATTAGATGTCTCATTCCTGGTCTGACTTGAGCACATCTTTAATCTACCAATCTACATTGTCAAGTAGTGCTGTGTTTCTTCATATCAAATGAAGATAAGAAATCTTTCAAAGGGCTTTGTATTCTCCTGGGGTTTATATTAGAAATTGGAGCCCAAAGGAAGAGGAGTGTAGAACAAGAACAAAGATAGCATTTACAAAAGTGGAAACTAATGAGAGCTCATCAGCTTGCAATTCTAGCCAGACTAATAAAGCTCTTCAACTTTTTGACAACCTCTGTTCAATGCTAACTTCACTGGACATGTGGGGAAAGGGATGGTTTTCCTGAGTATCAGTTGAAGCTAAAATTACAGCGTTACACTGTAGATTATTTCTGAAGCTAAAACCACAACCCATCAATTAAAAAAAACTAAGACCCCTTCTATTTAGTCATAACAACACCACAAAACTAGGAACTTGCAAACCAACTCGACACAACTGCAGAACGGAGGACCTCCACCTGCTAAACCTCTCAAAACGTCGGAGGGACTCGGTTCGAGTCCCAGAAATGCTCTCGGGCTGCGCCGCTCGGTGCGCAGAGCGGGACGGGGCCGCCCGTGGCCCCGGGAGCGCTCGCCTCCATCCACGCCGCTCCTCCCGACGCCGCTTCCCGAGGCGCTTTTCGCTGCCCCAGACCCGCTTCCCTCGGCCGCCCCACGCCCCGCGCAGCCCGGGCGGGCACCTACCGGAGAAGGTGTCGAGGGCGGTGGGCTGGTACTCGTCGGGGTACCCGTTGGTGGTGTAGCTGACCACCAGGCTGGTCTTGCCCACGGCGCCGTCGCCCACCAGCACGCACTTGATTCCCAGCTCGGGGCCGCTGCCCCGGGGCGGGCTGTGTCTCCGTAGGGCGGGCGCGTAATCCAGGAGCTCCTGGGGAGGCATGGCAGTGGCACTGGCAGTGGCACCGCGGACTCGACAGGGCTCAGCGCGGGGAGAGGCGCGGCGGGGCCGCTGCCATGCTCCTGAGGGCGGGCTGCTCTCGGGGCTGCCGTGCGNTTTCGGCAAGTGCCACCCCGTGCTCTGAGTCGTGCACACGCGGGAAAGCCACGCTCCATCCATGTCGCCCCCCTCGCTTCCTTTTCAAAAGAGGCAGCTCCACTCTCCCATTTGGGACATCTGTGATTTCTGCCATGAAATCAGGACAGAAATAAACCCAACAGTGATGGTCAATATTGTGAAGGACAACAGAAAACAAATGGCCAAAAGTCGTCACATCTCTTAACTATGTGACTGCCATTACTGGGTTCCTGGGGCCCAGCCAAGCTGTTGCTACCCGCTGGCAAAAGCCACAAAGTGTATTTTCCCAGCTGCTTGGACAAGTGCAGGAGTTCCCAGTCTGCTGCTTGTTTTTCATATTCACCTCTGGTAGCTCACACACCACACTGTGCCCTTGGCAGCTAAGAAGACGGCTCCATCCCTGCCCTGAGGAGCTCACCGTCTAAAGAAGTATGACTAAACAAACAAAGAAATGGGAACACACCACTTAAGAGGAGAGATATGGCCGCACTATCTCAGCCATCATTGCACACCAGTGTAGCACCTCCAAGTGATTGGAAACACTAAGTATCAATGGCTGCAATACCCAATATTGCAACATTAACTTTGAATGTGGAGCTCCTTACTAATGGAAGAGCTAAACTCAGGTTATCAATGAACACCACTCATTTAGTTACTATGACGTCCCTGGCCCTCTCAGCAAGGCAGACCTGTGTGCACCAGGCAGGTTTGTGCTGCAAGGAGCTGCTGATTAGCAGTTCATGAACTCGTCTTGCTGTAGTTTACCTCCATGCTGAGAACATACACGGGTGTTTCACCTACACTAATGTTGTACTTGAGAAGAAATCTTTACGTCAGGCAGAGTCTAGAGTGCTTATCCCTGTGGTTGACAGATAGTCATAAGCATTGCAACCCTCCAGATTCAGAGGACAAAGCATGTCCACTCTTTGGAGACAGCCAACAAGCTTCCTGAGAACAGCAAGCAGGCTATTCCTCTGTAGTTTTCTCTAGCAGTTTGCTTTAATCAACCCCTCATGTGTTTTTACTAGCACAGCCTTAAATTTCTGCAGCTACGAAAAATGGGGATGGTATTAGAAACTAGGCTGCTGCTAAAACCTGTGCCAGATTGTCTTGCTACAGCAAGTGGCTGCTGTCTCAAGGGACTGGCTTGCATTAGACTGGCTTTTTCCAGTGCCATGCTGTTCTGTGCTAGCTCAGAGCCAGGTGACAGCTGAAGAACAGAAAGGCAGAACGCGCTGGGGCAGGCGATACTGCGCAGTGTGTGAGGTGTGGCTGTGCCTCCAGTGGGACCAGCAAGGACACGCCACACTGCAGCTGCGACAGGCAGCACAGCAAAGCTTTTCCAGGGCATTTCAGACACTGGCTGACATTCTGTGAACTATGACATTTCCATTTAATCAGAAGAAATGAATGTAAATGAGGGATTATTCACCAAATTGTTCACTGTTAGCAGGGACAAGAGATGAAGAGAAGCAGACAGTTCAAGTTCCCTATTTGCTGTTTACTTAGGAATGGATCTCCTTTAAGAAGAGCTATTGCCCCAGTCCAACCATCCAGACCTTTTTCTCTTATTCTTTTCCTAAAATCTTTTCTTTCTGGGACTATGCTCTTTTTTCCTTGCAGTTTCTGACAACTGTTCGTTGACACACACTTAACTTGTCAACGAGCTTAAGTGATTTTTAATCTATATTTAAACTAAGTGGTTAAGAAAACAAACAAGGCAGCTCCCACGGATTTGTTTCTCAGGTCTTGCCTTGGTCCTGACAGCTAACAGAAGATGCAGGTTTAATTTCACAATGCAGCGAGCAGTCAGATATTTTGGGTTTGCTAGATTTTCTTTTGCACAGTTTTGGCTTTTTTGCAGTGAAAGTCTGTCCTATTCCCTGAGCTGCTGAACTGACAGCCCTGGGGACTGGCTGTAGGTAGCAAGTACATGAGGAGAGCCCCACTGCGTGCTGCTTGCCTGACGTGCTCTTCTGCCAAGATCAGCTGTGCCTGAGTGGGAAATACACACTCTGCAAGGCTGTATTTGGCCTCGCTCCCAGGAATTATAATTAGTACAAATTATGATGATATTTCTCATGATGTGAATTCCCATACACCAGGAATTAAGTGCAGAAGATCAAACTCTTTCCAGGCAGATCAAATACAGACTTCAGGTACTGTTAGTGTTTAGCTGTTACTCAGCTGGGCTGCACAATTTGGGCTGCACAGAAAAGCTGCTCCATTAAAGTGATTTATAGTGGAAACAGATCTCTGTATTTAGGCACTGTGTGATTGTCACCACCAAACAAACTTTATACATCTGTACAGAGTTCTGTTATTAAAAAACCCTCAGTTATTAAGAGGAAGACACTTCCTTTTCTTCCAAATTCTATTAATTATAATAATTTTTCTCACTGCTGAGTAGAAGTCCACCTATGGTTCAAATCAAGAACAGTACATAAGCCAGTTTGGATGAGGAGGACACATGGGTTTGTCCCGTGCAAGGATGAAACTAAGGATCAGTTCAAACTATTCCATATAATTTCCCTTCTGAAGTGCAGTGTTATAATATTGGGAAATAGTGACAATGGGCTTTTTCTTGCAGATAGTGGTCCTGACTTTCAGTGTCTCCTGAGCAATGCTTGACCTCCAACAATCTTGTATTCTGTTCCTCTGATAACATTGTATTGTGCCTCCCTGGCTGATATTCTGCTCCCCAGTCTTGTCCGAAAGTCACAGAGTGGAAGCCACTATCATTTTTGCAAAGCCAGGCAACGACTCAAATTGCCTCAGAAGAAGAATTGCATGTTATGGGAGGTGGCAGTTTTAAAAATAGCATGACTCCCTTCTCACCAAGGGAAAGGAAAAACACTATCAGCTCCTCCTAACACGACAGTGAGCAAACCCAGCCTTCAGCGTCACCTGCACCCGTACGAGCGAGCTGCCTGTGTCAATATGGCTCCTTTGCAAAAGGTGCCCTGGGATCACATTTCTGAGCCTGCTCACAGTGCTGCACAAGAGAAACCCTAAACAATGAGAAATGGGGCCACGATGAGAACAGGAGACAACGCCATCACACACAGGGCAGGTGTGGGGATCTAGATTGAGAGGGGGGCTAAACTGGAGTGCAGGTGCCAGAGCAAACTGGATCCCGTGATGTCAAGAGACACTGAAGAAATCGAGGTACAGCCGCTGCCCAGCTGGTCGAATTCGTAATTGCAAGCAATGACACAACCAGTTCTGAGTCACCTGGTGTTTGTCATGCACCTGAGTGTGCATCCTCCCTGGGAAAAATCAAGCGTTAACTATAATTACCACTTAAAAGAAGTGACAGACAAAAGAGTGAAGACAAGAGCCCGAGTCTGGTTTTCCCTTGAGGTGTGCCTTGTCTACTTACTGCAACCTTCAGGAAGTGATGTCAAACGCTTCTTTGTATCATTTTCTATCGACTTCACGGAGACAGAAACAGACACAACGCAAAGTCAGTGCAACATCAGGCTGTGCCCATTCACAGAAAAATTACGACAGGAGAAATCCAAGGTGAAAGATTTTAGTACTCGCTTTCCTGTATAAAGATTTTGATTGGTAGGAACTCCATAGTTTCTGAGTCCACAGCAATAAAAATGCTTCACAATTTTATAGCAGCTAATGGATGCTTCTGGTGTGAACTGGAGATGTGTGGTTTTGAAATGCCTTTGGGAAAACACAAAAAAGGGAGAGAGAAACAAAAGCAATTCCCTGGGAAATGCACAGAGATGTTCTGGTTCATCTGTACACTGCCACTCTTGTTAAATGTGGAGGCAAAGAGACACTACAACAATATTATACTACATTTTCAGATTAGAGAATTATAAGTTTAAATGAAATAACAATGCCACTAGGTTCCAAAATATTTTCTTAAACCTTCCAAAGGAAGACAAGGACTATATTGTACTAAGCCCCTTTCTCAAATTCAACTTCATCTCCTATCTGACTTGTTTAGGAACTATTTCTATCTCTCAGACATACTGTGAATAATTTAGAAGTGTGTTGCCATCTGCTGGAGAAAGTACATCTCTTAATACATCAGCTATTAAATGTGAGAGAGGCAAAGTTTAAGGCATTCAAAGCCTTTCTTTAAATCTGAAAGAGAAACAGCAAATTTCAGACTAAAGACAGGTTGGAACAGAACGGTCTGAGCTTATTTTAATTATGTCACTCAATCAGACACTTCACAACAAAAAAGAGGAGCTAATGTTTAACAGGAATAGGTGAGGGAATTAGCAAGAGAAAGGTGATAAAGTTCACATCCCCTCTGGGAAACAAGGAAAGGCAGACAGTTAACACCCAACAGTGAAGGGCTGGGTTGAAGACCATAAAACGCTCTAAGATCACTGTCTCTTGCCAAGCTATCAGTTTCAACTCTCAAACTTATCATTTATCGATCTTCCTTGAGAATCGAAACGGAGGGATTAGCCACAGGGTGCTGGTGATGGGAAAAAGGTTTCCTCACCGTAAAAGCACGTTCCTGTCCTGTGGTGCTTTTTGCACATTCAAGGACAGATGGGTTACGCCCTAGGGTTTCCATGGGGGCACTCGGTGGGTTTACAAAGGGTGCCTGCTCTGGAATGCACATGTAGCACCAACAGACACCGGCAGTTCACTCGTGAGAAAACTCCTTAAAGTGTCAGGGGAACCGTGGTCTGCAGGTCTGCAATTTCTGCTCGAGCATAATACAGTTCCACCTGGTGTTTACTGGTCTGCAGGAAGTCTGCTTCTGACAATAGGTTTGAAGAGCTTGGGAGGTTGGTTAATTGGTTAGGAGGCGGGCTCTGGCAAAATTTCGAGCTTTGATCTCTTCCAGGGTAAATTATAATTGTTGTATGGCTCCCTGTGTAGGTTCCAGTTCAGGTTCTCATGGGTAACTGTGATACCCAGGATACACAGCCACTGTCATTTTTTTTTACTGTATTAAATGTGTACACAGCATTCAAGAGGTCACTTAGAAACACTGCTCCTTCTCTTGGGAGAAGGTCTCTTGATTGGGTGGGGGCTGCAGGCATCTGCAACACTCTCCTCAAAGCAGGTCCAGGGGTGTCTCATAGCCTGGAATTACATTACACCTTTGTTGGTATCTTATGGAAGCTGCTGCATTTAGGGAGTTACACCTATTTGCCTACGGCTTTTAAGAACACAGGGTATCTTTAATGCTGATCACTGTGAAGGAATATTCTATATACAGTGAGGTGGAGTGATGATCAGTACTGTCTGTAGTGGGAATCTGTGAGGAAGTCCAGGGTTTAATCCAAATTTTAATTGTGTCACTAAGTTCTGCCCTTACTTCTTTCCACAGCCACATCTTCCTGCCCTCTCCTCGGCACCAGCACTCATGTTTAGCTCATGGATCACAGAGTCATCGGCTGTGGGGCATTGAACTGTCCCACTCTGCAATCATATATGCACTGACATGCACTAGTGGGGCTTGGACAGGGCAGCCAGTAATGACACAGACAGCACTGAGGAAGCCCAGACTTAGATAGGGTTAATCTGCTGGGAGTCTGGACCTTGGACACATTATATCTTTGTCAATGTCGTTATCTAGAATTACCTGTTCCTCTAGGTATCTGCAGAGAACAACATGCTGTGCAACACCCACATGTTGATAGCTGTGTCCACAGCTTGGAGAAAATGTTAACTGTTTAAGTGAAAATTACTGCAAATTGCTGCAACTGTGACCACAGCCATACCAAAGCAAGACAAGGATTTAGGCTTCCAATCTAAACATACCACCAAAATCTCCTAAATTCTCTCACACAAGTCCCTCTTATAGACTTACGCCACTGCTACACACAAAATGTAATCATCTGATTCTCCACACATTCCTGGTGAATCAAAGAGCTGATAAATATTTCATCTGCAAGCCTTGCTCTTCCCTTCCTTTCAGAATACCAAATCTGTGAATGTAGCACTGGGATGTAATTATTGCACATGTTTGTAAATTAAATAATCACAGCAGATGATACTGCAGATGGATAGAGCAGGCTTGTGGGCTTGGGTTAGCTTTAGGCTGATGTTTTATTTCCAAATAAGGTGAAAATCTGGCTTCCAATTCAACCACATGAAAATCAGACACAGGTTTCTCATGAGGTATCAGCCTTAACAGGCAATAATATCTGCCAGAATAAGCACAGAACTCTCTTCCATTCCTAGAACTGACCAAGAAAAAAACAACTTATAAGACATGGCCTGATCTAGGCTTTGAGTGGAAACAGCCCACATAGCTGCACACTGAGAAATTTGCGAACAAATGCCAATTTAGCCTAATATCCAGATATATTTCCAGATGGTTTATTTCCACCTTACAAAATAACCCTTCAGTTTCCTACTGCAAAAAATATGACTAAAAAGAGAAAAAATAAAGGCATCATCATTGAAGACAACAGGGAGAGACATCATCTCAAATGAGGGTCAAACTGTGCTCACCCCTGTGACATAAAGATGAGCTGAAATTGCAATCAATGTAGAGAATTGTAGGATGCTCCAAGGAACTAATTATGTCCTCTTTTTAAGAGAAGTCAAGAACTTCTTGATTTGATAGATCCTGGATTTGGTACATCTGAATGAAGGCTATGATTGGTGATGATTTTTGCAGAGGAAATGAAAGCTCTAAAATGTCCTGTACACTAAAGGACAGTGTTTTGAACAAGAACAAGAGGATTCAGACTAGCCACAGCGTATGCTAGACTGGAAATCAGAGCTTGAAATTATGAGAGTGTTTGGAACAGGTATGAGCTTGGACAGTCAGGGGAAAAATACCTACACTATCAGACAGAGCTTGACAGGGATAGAGAAAGGACTCTATGATGTGGTATCTACAAGAGTGGGAGAATGGATCTGATAGTCCAAGAAGTCCCTTCCTACCTCATTACCCTAAACCTAATGTAATTTGCTTGTACCTTTTGAGATGCTGAAAGAGAACAGTTGCTGCTTACAAAGATCAGGATGGTTAGACAGCAAAAGAATGTGGTTTTGTTATTTCGGCTCAGAGCTGCCACATAAAGAGGGTAAACAGCAGAGGCTGGGACTAGAGCTTGCAGGCAGGCTAAGTCAGCAAAAGCCACGTTCTGTTTTTAGCAAAGCAGGCAGAGGTGACCCTGTGGAGGCGTGCCATGGGAGCCTCCAGGAACCCAGATAGCGTGGGACCTGCAAGTCTGGCTCAGCACTGGGGAGAAGGCCTGGGGCTGAGTGATGCACACCACAGCCCTGCTTTATGAGAGCAGAGAAAAAGGAGGCGTGACTTTGCGCAAAGCCAACCGCATGCAACTGCTTATTGTGGCGTCTCACTGCCACCTGATGTGCAAACTAAGTTTGGGAAGACCTCTTGGGTCTTTTATGGATCCCTCTGTGCTGCAGGCCGTCCTGTGCCCTCTGAGACATTCCTCCACTGTTTCCAGAAAGTGAGGATTATATCTTACACGCAGTACAGAGTATAGTCACAGTGCAGTATATAGCATATATACAGTGTACACATGCACATCTCTATTCATTTTGTATCAGATGAAACCCAGCGAGTTGTATAAGAGGCTAGTCTTTTACATTGTTATAAATTTGCTAGTTTAAGCTAGAGGGTAAAATTGTAAATACCAGTTGTTGGCACACCAGAAGAAAACTCCAGGTTATAAATACTATTTAGCGATACAGAAGCTGGACCCAACACAGAAATCTGGGATAAACTTGCAGAGCAAGTCTAGTATAATTCAAGGACAGCTTTATGCTGGATTTCCTTATGCTGTGCCTCAATGATCATTCTAACAATAAAGATTTTTCCACCCAGTGCTACACAAGAGCCACAGCACTGGAGTTTTTACAGAGTGTTTTAAACCAGACAATTCCTAATTGCAGTCAGTAGAATTGCTATGGCAATCAGGACTGATTCCAGCTGTGCTAATGAGGTGATTTGTCGAACATGTAGCTGCACACAGCAGGACAGTGTCACGGAAAACCGGGAAGGAAAACCCTCAAAGCAGAGTTACAGGTTAGAAAGCCGACACTACTTTGCTACAGTGCCAGGCAGATGGGGGGGTCTCTCTGCCCACCATGAACACCGAGACTCACACTTCCACTACTTATATACAATTTATTTTATCTATTGACATTCTAAGAAGTTTACCCCTGTTTCCAAGAAGCCTTGTACATTTGCTAATTAACTGTGTAGGTCTAATTACACGTGCTCAGGTATTAGGGAAGGAGTCTCCAGTGCTCATTTGAGGGGACTCCAGCGGTCATGTGGGATGGTACCCTACCAATTTTTAACGCTCTTTGGTGGCAAATACAAGTTTTGATGTTCGGCACGGTTCTATCTTGTTACATCCCGCAACAAAACCAGAGGTACAACCCACCTAGATGAATTTCTAGTTATTGCTGGCATGCAGAATCGCTGACTTTGTTCATACGAGCGGGCCCTTTCTTATCTCAACATAGAGCTTTTGGTGGCCGCGGCAGTGAGCAGAGGCCGCGGGACTGCGCGGCCCCCGAGGGTGGCAGAAGGGCAGAGGCGGACTGGCCATCTGCGGGCCAACCCCGGCCCAACCCCGGGCCCGGCCGCGCCGCGGAGCGAACGGGCGGCCCATGAGGCGAGGGGCGGGCCCGGCTCCGCCGCCATGGC
>VZRX01008214.1:537-18037 GCA_013398075.1 Notiomystis cincta
AAAACAAAAAAAAAAAAAAAAAAAAAGTATCAGGGCGGCGATCTGCTATTTTTAATATTTTTTTCCCATTAATTTAAAAGAATAGGGTAGTCTGTTGCATGTATTATCACTTGAATTGTTCTACCTGAAGATATATTTAGCTTAATTTTGATGCTTATTGCATTTAAACAGATATCTGGAAACATGGCTACTGAACATGTTAATGGGAATGGTACTGAAGAGCCCATGGATACTTCTGCTGCAGTTACCCATTCTGAGCATTTCCAGACATTGCTTGATGCTGGTTTACCACAGAAAGTTGCTGAAAAACTAGATGAAATTTACGTTGCAGGTAAGATCTAAGACTTGCAAAACCACACATACAATATTTTATTGGATTCTGCTGTCTTTGGGCTAAAATAGCAACTTTTTGTGGTTTCCAAAAGTATGGGAACTGCAGTCTTACCAAAATCTGGATGTTTTGCATTCAGTACTTCAATTTGTTGTAGTATCTTCCAGAGGAAAGTCCCAGGCTACTTGGGCTGAGGGGTGGGAAGAAATATGCAGGTGACCAGAGCAACAGCTGGAATAGGCAACAGATGATTTTTAGGAGGAGCAGGCGATGTGGTCTTTGTGCATTTTTTGCAGTAATTGTAGGTAACCATAAGAAACTAAAGCCTTGTGCATCTTGTCATGTAAGTGATACTTCCTGACATAGTGTTTGGTCTTGTGGATGCAGAAGTTATAGTGGTGGTTTTTTTCAGATGTGGTAATAGCTAGCGTTTTTTAAGCTTGATTTTTGGATGGTGGTGGTCATTTTTAGTGCTGCAGTTTATTTGTATTTATAGTCTTCTAAAAGTGTACCAAGGTACCATTTCTAGGCAAGCTAAGTCAGGCTTTGATAGGTTTTGATAGACTCCTCTGAATTCTGCTTCAGGATATTGAAATTAAACTTGGCCCATGTAACATCTGGGTTTCACAGAAGTCAAATGAACACATAAACGTAGTAACTTTGAATCTTACCTCTTTTTGGTTTTAATTAAAGGATTATATGCTCTTAAATATTTAACTTCAAAGGAATTAAGTGGTTTTTTAGGCGTAGTAAGTAACTTTAATCAGTAATTGATTTAGAGGTCACTGAAATGTGTTAGGGATGTTAACATTAGGTTTTACAAAGATTACTGACCAAATATAATTAGTAATTTTTTTTCTTTTCTCTAGGGCTAGTTGCACATAGTGATCTAGATGAAAGAGCTATTGAAGCTTTAAAGGAATTCAATGAAGAAGGTGCACTGGCAGTGCTTCAACAGTTTAAAGACAGTGATCTCTCACATGTTCAGGTAACATTAAGCGATTTACAGTATTTGTTGAGGGATAAACTGTTAGTTGTCTTGGAAGAGGTCTGTTTGAGTCTCCTCAGTGATCTGTGTGTGATATGTGAAGTGAACACTGCATTAGTTCAAGGCAAAATGAGATTCCAGCTTGTCGTGTTTTCAGAACTGAAGATTGTATCTTTTGCAGAACAAAAGTGCCTTTTTATGTGGAGTCATGAAGACATACAGGCAGAGGGAAAAACAGGGGACCAAGGTGGCAGATTCTAGCAAAGGACCAGATGAGGCAAAAATTAAGGTATGTTGGTAAAAAAAAAAAAGTTATGATGTTTATCTGTTGTTTATTTTTCTGAGTTGTTGTGATAGTTACCTTGGTTGTTTTGGAAGTGTGCTTTTCCTAAAAAGGTTATTTCAGATTATTTGTCATTGTTGAAAGCTGTCACTTGTAATTTAGTCTTGCACTTCTTCCTTAAGTAGAAACTTAATATATTAATTGCTGGAACTGGACATATGAAAGTGAAGAGGATTTCCCAGTTTGCTCTATGTCTCATTGAGACAGTTACTCTATTTCACAGTAAAAAGTTTGTGCATACTTGTCAGCATAGTTTCTGGAGTTCAAAATGCACAAGTTCCGCTACAGCTGATTGTTTTTTGTGTTCTGTTTTTTTGTTGTTGTTGTTTCCACTCCACCCCCTTAGTTCAGATTTAGAGCAACTCCACAATAGGGAAGAGATACCACGTGTCTGAAAAAAACAGATTGTAATGGATTTAGGATTTAGCCCACTTCTTATGACATAATCACTTTGCTCATAAACTGTACCCCAAACTGTCTTAATAAGGGATAAATTATTTTTGACCATCTCTGTTGCTGTCAAGAGACTCCTTTCTCAAGAGTTAGGTATATAATGATTTATTTTAAAATACTGTAATGAGCAACTTTACCAAAGCTTAAGGGAAGGAAAACCATCTAAGCATATATAGATGATGTTGTAAAAAACCCCCAGGGAATCTTTCGTCTTTGACTCTTTATGTATAAAGTGTAAAATGATCGTTACAAATAACTGTGTACCCTATAAAATTAGAAAATCTTGTTTTCTCTTGACTTTGAGGCTGGCATGCCATTAATTACAAATTTTTAAAAAACTGATACAGCTTTTACTGGTATGGTTATAGCATTTAAAATAACTGCAATTTTGTAGTTGTGAAATTGCTTACTCTTGACTATAATTTTGCATGTTTAATACACAGTTTCTTTGTGTGTGGAGTTGATTTATCTTTGTACAAAACTATTAAGAAAGACTTCATTTCAGAGGAGTTTTTCATATGTTTGCATACTGAATTTCAGCTAACATTTGAAGTTGGTAGTATGTCTGTAACTATGTCTAACTATCTATAACTACACTCAGTGGTTCTAGTGTGGGATAGTTGTCCTGGGTTCCTGTGTAAGCCCACAAGGAATTTGAAGTGGGGGATGATAGGAGAAAGGAAATAGTACTGCCACTTTAGTAGTTGGGTACCTGAAGCAGTCTGTACAGTGTTCCAGGGGTGTAAGCACTTAAACATGTGTTCTTTAACTTCACACTTATGAGTAATCTCATTAAGTGCAGGGAACTCTTGTGCATAAATGTCTGCAGGATTGGACATGCCAAAACAAGAAGTGGCTCAGACTAAGATCTTCCTAATTAAAGGGAAGCTCACTATTATATTACTTGGCTTTTTTTTTTTTAATGAAAATTAAGGAATTGGGAAAACTGGATGTGTATCTCTAATTTTCTAGCAGTGTTTCTTTACCTAATAGTTCTGTTAATTGTTTTGCAAGTTTCTTGTTGAAGTACTAGCAGTAGATTTGTTTGTGGGAGCTTCAAAGCAGTACAGTTTAAAAGGAACTAGAAACATGTCTGTCTGTGGATGAAGTGCAGGTAAACTTGCTCAGTATGTATGTGATTTTAAAATTCTAAGTTTGTTACTTGAAGGCACTATTGGAGAGAACCGGCTACACTCTCGATGTGACCACTGGACAGAGGAAGTATGGTGGACCCCCTCCAGAGTCTGTATATTCAGGACAACAGCCTTCTGTTGGTACAGAGGTAAGGAGGAGATGTTTATGCAGATGTAGACTTACTCATTGGAAATGCTTTTTATAAACAGTGCTTTGTATGTCTGTTGTAGATATTTGTGGGCAAGATTCCGAGAGACTTGTTTGAAGATGAACTCGTTCCATTATTTGAGAAAGCTGGACCTATATGGGATCTCCGCTTAATGATGGATCCACTGACTGGTCTAAACAGAGGATATGCTTTTGTCACCTTTTGTACTAAAGAGGCAGCTCAGGAAGCTGTTAAACTGGTAAGTTTTCTTGGATTTTTTTCTTTTTTGATGAAGTACACTCTGGCTGAGAAGCAGTTGTCCTCCTGGTCCCAGTGCTTAAATGCTTAAGGTGAAACAGACATTGTTAGATGACTTTATAAATGTCCACTAGGTGTTAAATTTATTTCTGCATTGCCTATAAATTTTTACTGACTGCATTAGGGACAGGGAAGAAAAAACCTGCTGTTTGGTCCAGTTAGATGAGCCTTTATTATTAAGCAAAGTTGTATTAGCAGTCGTGACTTCTGAGCTGTCTGCATCTGTATGAGTTCTGGAGAGCAGTGGTGTTGGGGTTGCTGTGGTACAAGGGCAGCCAGCGCTCCTCAGGGTGTCTGTGACTCCTGATGTGCTTCTGCACCAGCAGGGGGCCCGTGCTGGAAAAGTGCTTCAAAGTCACAGAATTTCATAAGATACTTCAGATGGGGGAAAAATGTCTCTTGAGCATTGAAGATCTGTTCTGTTTGCTGCAACTGACAGGAAAATATTGTGAATTCTGCCTGTTTAAGGAGCATTTCCTCTGTTTTATATAGAAGTATGAAATAGTTTGATGTGGGATACTCCTAATAAGCTTTTCAGGTTTTATGCTTGAAGTACCCATCGCTAAAATAGAGGGTGGGGAGAAACACTGCCCTGATCCTTGCACAGTGCCTTTATTTTCCTGGCTGAAGTTAAATTTGATTTTTTTGAGCTGGTTACTGCTACACTGATGGCCAGGATTAGTGTGTGGTATGACTCAAGAGTGCTAACCATAGCCCTCTGAAGTGTACTGATACTGTATTGCTCTAATAGGGTTAACAATTCCTTGTTTTGTAATAAGAACAGTTGATTGTTCCAGTATGCACTCAGATACACTGGGGATAACTCTGTGTTCTCTTTGTACTTTCATTGTCAACCTAGCTGTTTAGAGTGTGTGTGAACTCTTAGGAGTTATGCTCTAAAGAGTTAACTCTTAAAACTTAGCAAAACAGTAAATCAAATCTTGTAAGTTCTCAAAGGCACCTAGTAAATTAATAAAACAACTTTTCTTCATTTAGCTGGATTTTGCTTAAAGGCAACATGCTCTGGAAAGTCATTCAAGTCATGTTTCCAGAAAAGTAGCATCACATCCTAGCCTCAGTCTTCCACTAAGTGATACAAGGGATGGAGCTACTTGGTGTCCCTTTATGTCTGATCTTTGATATGCAGGAAAAAAGCAAACTGTTCTGTTTGTCAGTTAAATAACCACTGAGGGTAATTGCTGAAAAGTGTTGTAGTTGCTGGGGAGGTCTTTCAACCTTTATGCTAAGCTTTTTTGAAGTAGGGTTAGTCTTAAATTAGATCCTGTGACATGTGTCAAGTTTTTTTTGGAGTGATTCCAACTGTAGTTGACTGGCTAGTTAGGTGTCTAAGTTTCCCAAGTTATCTAGAAATGGTTTGCAGGAGTATTAGCAAATTGTGGCTCTTGAGCTCAGTTGAAAATTGTAGGTCTATAACTTGTACTTACACATGCATGGGAGGTACTGCTGAAAGACCTCTTCAAAATGCTGAACACTTGGTCCTAGCCATTTTCATAACCTATTTTTTTAACAGGTGGTGTTCTGTTTGATACTTTCTGTAATCTTTTCATCTGTACACAACTTACTTCTCAGCTTTCTGGACTTGTTGGGATAATGATTCTTCTGTTACTTCCCATCTTTTTCCAAGAGGCTTTTTTTTTTTTTTTTCAGGACAGTATAGAAAAAATGAGACTAAAAGACTCTGCATTGCCTATAAGCTTTTAAGTGTTGAGAGACAGCTATGTTTTTGTCAATACCCCAACTACAGTAGAGAATTAACTGACCTGTCTTCAGTCACTTGGTGTAACATATTTTGCATACAGCTCGTGTTTGTGTGGCTGCTGTCTGTGTCTTCCACAGTCTGTAAGTCAACTTCATGTAAAACTGAACTAAAATTTTTGGATACACGTGATGTTGACTGACTTTATTCGTTAACAAGAAGTCTTACAGTTTAAAAGGTTGAAGTCTTGGTTTTGTTTATGCATGTGCATTTTTAAGCCAGTTATAATTAATTACTGTTCATATCTGTAATGCTTCTCAGTATCAGGCCATAGTATCACTCCATTTTTGTCTTAAGCACAGCCAGAACTATTTTAAACACAAATCAGGGAATTTTCTTTTGTTTTTATGATCAGTATTTAATTCAGTGTGGTTAACCCTTTGCTAGTTAAGTAGAATGGCATCTCAGATGTTCACACAAGCATTCACTATCAAAGTATGACTTTTTAAAAGAAAAATTCAGTAATTTTTCCCCTGTTAACATGTTTACTTTGCTTTATACTGTTTAAGAATTAGAACTCCAGTTGTATTCTTTTGCACACATGTTCAGTTCTCTGTCCTGTTTCATAAGAAGTTGCTCGAGTTAAGTTTTTCCAAATATTTCTGTGTGACTAAGGACGCTGTAGATACTTAGAGAATAAAAACTTTGGAGGTGAAGCTCGTAGAAAAACAAACTGAAAACTATTGAAGCATTCATGCACTATTTTTTTACGAGAACAGGTGTAAGCTTGATCAGAATAGAGGTACAGATGAGTTGCACAATTATGCCCCTTAAGCAGTTTGCCAGCTATGCACAGAGGTACAACTTGCCATTTGCTCCTAATAAACTGAAATTGATAGTGAAAATTTAGTCAGTAAAGTGACAAAACAGACCTTCTGCATACTTTGGCTTGTTAGTAAGTTCTTACAGAAGTCAGTGAGAAAAAACCAAAACTATTACATTGTCTAGAGAGGGTGGCAATCTTTCTGCTTCTGACTTGGGACACAGATTCCATGTTGACAGGAGGGGAAGGCAGTATGCTGACATAGCTACTTTGGTAGCCTGTTTTGGCACTTTACCCAAATCATGATCTGAGTCTTTTTATGTCTAATCTCAGTTTGCAGATGGTATGCAAACTATTTACCTAAAACCCACCAGCTTGATGGTCAAGAACCCCTAACTGAAGACTGTTTTCTCTGTGTTCATGGTGAAAAATACATTGTAGACTGAAAAATACATTGTAGGATGAAAAAATCAGTGGAACTGCAATATGGTAGAATATATTAATTTTACTTTGTTAATTTTACTGTCATACAACATACTGAGGTGTATGAGAGACTTTTAGGATTAGATGTGTAGCCAAACTTTGGTGTTAGACTTTAGCAGGAACAGTTGGATAATACTTTCTATTATCCATATAGAATAGAGTATTTCATTTGGAAGGGACCTGCAACAATCATCTAGTCCATCTGCCTGACTACTTCATGGCTGACCAAAATTGTTGCTGTCATCTTGATCATCAAGGGCACTGTCCAGAGGCCTCTCTTAGACAGTGACAGCTTTGGGGCACTGACCACCTCTCTAGGAAGGAACCCTGTTCCAATGTTTGACCACCCTCAGTAAAAAAAGTTTCCTATTGTAAGGAAATGTTTCCTTGTGTACAGTTCAGTTAGTAAAGAATCACTTTCCAGACTATTAAACTGTCAGCTTCTTCAAAGGTGCTTCTTTAGAAGACTTCTTTTTTAAGCTACTATAATCTGTCTCTTCATTAATGTATATGCTTATTAGTGATGATAATATATATACAGTCTTCCTATGCAGCCAGTGCAGCTCCCACTGCAGTTTCTTACTTTCAACTCAATTATTCCTCTGCCACATGGGCAACAGATATGGAGATAGAAGTCCTTTGTTGTCTCCTGCTATGTTTTGAGATACAATTTGTTGGGAAGATGTCACTCCGGGTCCTTTTCATCTGTACAGTTCTCCATTTGGGTCACTTCTGGTGCAGTTATCTAGCTTAGAAAATTTTAAGTGATGGAGTTTGTTTGCCCAAGATAGGTATAAATAAACACCTTCCCCAGGATTTTATTGCACAAAAAGCATGATGGGGTGGAGGATAACGTGCTTACATAGTAAGATTTATCACCAAGCACAAAATAAACCCTAGAATAAATCTCTGGAGGAAATTTTAAAAATCTGTCTTGCTACTTGGCAATAAGATGTTGACCACAAAATTCATTTTCTTAGCTAAAGAACTGTCTGTTGCAGGGCTTCCAGTTGGAAATGGGGTGATATACCAGCAATTGACCTCCCTGGTGCTTATTTGGATAATGCATCTGCATCTCAATGAAAAGCATTTTTTGATGTTTTGTCAACAGATGTCTACAGTAATACTTTTTTTCCCCCTTTAGCTGCTGACTTGTTCAGGGTATCTTCCAGATCTTATGGGAGAAGCATTTTAACAGAAGTCTTAGGATTTCAAATCAGTAGATGCTGTTGACTTTCTTTACATGTGTAATCTTTATGCTTTGGAAAGTATTGGCCAATTGCTCTTGAACATATTGTGGAGAAGACCTGATCATTTCTTTTGATAACTGTGGAACTTCAGAAGGGAATCTGACTTCAATTGCAACTCATGCCTTGTCTTACACACAAATCAAGAATTTATAGCTACAACCTATAGAGGGACTTGCTCTTTTTTTTTTCCGTACAGTTGTGAAGGGAGAAGCCTTGACCTTGATGACTTAGATGGTTCTGTATGAGAGAGTCTCTAAAGAAAAAAAATTTGAGAGACTTGAACAAGAAGGGAAGAATAATTGATGGCTGAAATTGTGGAGATACCTCAGAAAACATGGGTATTTCAGAATAGTTGAACATGCCTCATAAAAATGTGTTCAACTGCAAAAATTTAATATGTTGTTTAGTGCTGGTTTTCCAAAGTTAAATATTTTGTATGCTGCTGTTGAAAGGGAGTGAAAATTATTTGTAATTGATGATTGTCCAATGATTTTTTTCTTGCAGTACAACAACCATGAAATTCGTTCTGGAAAACACATTGGTGTATGCATCTCTGTTGCCAATAATAGGCTTTTTGTTGGCTCTATTCCTAAGAGTAAAACCAAGGAGCAAATTGTTGAAGAATTCAGCAAAGTAACAGGTGAGTCAGTAACTAGGTTTTGTAGAGCTGGAAAGTGTCAAAGGTGGTCAGTGATGAGCTCTCTTCACCCACCTTTTGGCTTACAGTTGAATGATGCTGAAACCAAACCAAGACCACTCAGCATTTATTTCACCTTTGTGTCAGGGTTTGTTTGGTTTTTTTAAAACTGTCATTTTGTTGAGGGCTGAGATATTTGTAATTAGGCTGCACAAGTGGTTCCAAGTTCTACTTGTAATGTAAGTGTGTAATGTTTAAAAAAGCTATTCAAAGAAATTTTAATTAGAAGGTTAATAATGTCAATACTAATGCATGTTTTTAAACATCTCAAGGCAAAACCAAAGCAAGTTGAAGAATGTAACTGGTTCTGTGCTGTAAAATTCTTAAATTTTAAGGATTACTTTTTGATAAAAATTTAACTTGCATGGGTCATGTCTGATGACTTTCTCTGTTACTGAATGATAGACTTGAGGTTCTTTGTAGCAATAAATTTTTTAGGTATTGAAGTCATGCAACTTTCATCTCTTGTTGTTTAGACATGTGGAAAAAAACTCTGATAAGTGTTGTAACTTAGGGGTTTAAGAGGAGAATTGACAAAGCAAAACTTCTGGCTGCCCCTAACTCTCCTCCATTCAGTTAGAGAAAGGGTATTCTTCCATAGCTACAAAGACAACCTGCACTTTATAATGCAAATCAATGGACTGAAAGCATAACAAATCAATATTTTATTTAATTTCAGAGGGTCTTACAGATGTCATATTGTATCATCAGCCTGATGACAAGAAAAAGAACCGGGGTTTCTGCTTTCTCGAATATGAAGACCACAAAACTGCTGCTCAGGCCAGACGTAGGTTAATGAGTGGCAAAGTGAAAGTCTGGGGAAATGTTGTTACAGTGGAATGGGCCGACCCTATAGAAGACCCAGATCCTGAAGTCATGGCAAAGGTAATAAAGCTATTAAGGGGACCATAGTACATTGAAAGTGCTGTGTTCCAAATTAGGTATTTCCTGGTATTAGCCTAAGATTAAATAACGTCTTTAGGCCTTCTTGACAGAGATGTTGTAGGTGAGATGATAAAAGATGAATATACTCTAGAAATTATGTGGATTTAAAAACTCTATTGGCCTTATTTTGTGTTCCCAAGGCTGAATAGTGAATGCAGTTCTTGCCAAAATTACACGTAGGATGATGTAGTTCTTTACCTGTAAGTGATGGTGGTGACTCCTAGAATGAAAATGGTTTTGTACCCTAGTTTTGCAAGACAGAAATTGAGATAACGTCACAGAACAAGTCTTAGTTCTTTTTGGGCTGAAACTGTATCACTTCAGCATTAGAACATGTAGGTGTTCAAATGTACACAAATGTATTTTCAAAGTTGACATTAGCAGTTAATTCTGAGAAGTTAGGCAATTAGCTTGTATTTGGAACTCTGTAGTTATTTTTAATTTGAGGGAGTTAATTCCTTTAAATAACTAGACTGGCAATATTTTGGACTTCAAATATTGAGGTGAAGCTGAAGTCTGGACTGTTAACATTTTGAAGCACGTAGTAGCAGTTGTTTTATAAATGTTCATGGTATCTTGCCAGAAACAAACTACCTTTTTTTTTCCCCATCAGATATTGCCCGACCCTGTCTTTTTCAGTTGTGTTGTGTAGCTGAGCTGTTTATTGGAAACTCCTAGCTAGCCCATATCCTTATCTCTTTCTCTTTGCTTGCTTTTCGTCTGTGCTTTTACTCTCATCTGAGACACGTCACTTGCTGGAGTCCTACTTTGATGGACCTAGTAAGATAGCTTGGCTGGGATCTCCTCTTTGGTGAGCCATAAGGGAAAAGGGTTGGGGTGGGGGCTCATTGTAGGGAAAAAGCTGCTTTTGTAATACAGGTATTACAGAAGCTTTTTGGACTATTTTGTCTGCAGACTTTATTTTTCTTGCCCAGCGTGATAGACTGTCAGCAGCAGGGAAAGAGTTTTGCCGGTCAAATTTGTGGAAGTTGGCACTTCCAAAATATGGCAGCCTGTATGTTTAGTTTCTTGGCTCAAAAGAGAAGAGACCTAATCCACCAAACTGTTAAAATAAATGAGCAGGAATTTCTGCTGATAAAACCAAAAAGATGGAAAGGAAATGATAGGGGACATAAGCATCTCTCCTAAGTAAGTTTACAAATGCACAGAGTGAAAGGCTAAAGAAGTTAAAGCTTGATTGTGGTTTGCCCATTTACTGTACAGTTTTTTGAATGTGTTAATACCTTGTATTGTTTTGTATTTGAAATGGGACACAAAGAGAAGAAACATGGAACTGAAGGGAAGAAATGTAGAAAACATGGAGAAAATCAACTTGCATACTTCTAGTGCCACATGGCAAAGATAGGACATGAAACTTGGGTTGAAGATGTATTGAAAAGTGAGGCTCTATTAATAAGAATACTGAAAAAGTAGAGAACATCTGGCTTGTGTCTGAAGATAAAAACTGAGACGATCATTGATGTCTGACCTTCCTCGCTGGCTTCCTCCCTTAGTTTATTCTTGCAACAGGGAAAGTCTCTAGTCTTTCTTGGCCACCTGCTGTACTGTGCAGCAACTGACTGTATCTGCCACTTCTCTAAGTATAAGGTTTACTTTCTGTTCTTGCTGTCTTTCTCCTAAGACAAAGAGCAGCGGAGCTGCTGCCACAGTCAGTAATCTCCTGGATGTGAGCTTCAGGTTGGCTGTCATTGCTTCTGACTACTGTCAGTCCAGACCAAGGGGAAAGCTGTTGACCCGTGTCGTCTTGCACATTGCTATGGTAGAAGGCTCTGGAGGAAACTGTGACTAGGAGGAGTAGATTGTTTTTATCAGAATGATCATCTGGTCATCAATTTCCTTGTCAAGACTGCTAGAAGAACAATTCCATAAGAGCAAGCTGTAAGGAAGACAAATTCATATATGTAGCCAGAAGGTGAACAGTGTTCTAAATCTTGCAGAAGCAGCATGTCATTTCATCAATATATGGACACCTAGTAATTTAAATTCTGAAATGTCTACTCGAGTCTTTTTTCCTTTGTCCTTCTGATAAAATGTTGTGGAGAGTACTGTGTGGGTAAATACTTATCATTTAAATAGGCTGTTACCTTAAATACAAAGTAGCTTGAGCATGATGAGGGATGAAGCTAGATTTTCAAGCTAGATGTATGTGCTACAGGAGATTAGTGCTTGTACTAACAGATCAGAGTGTAATTGGTTAAGGTATTGACTTCTGGTCCAAAGTGAACTTTTTTCCAACTTCACAAGCAGCTATGTTGATAGTTTAATTTCTCCTAAGTGTCATTTTGTTGCCTCTTACACCTGTAGTCTAGCTAAAATTATTAATGTTTTACTTGATTTCTGTAGGATGGCTGAGGCTGCAGAGGACGTTCTGGAGTGGCAGGTTAAGCAGCTAAATAAAGTCTTATGCTTGTGGCTGTCTGGCAGATTACAGGACAAGAGACAGGGCTAGTAACCCTTGGAGAATGTGGCCTGAAGTGTTTGTGCTGTAGGTAAGAGGAGGAAAAGGAGCAGATACCAGAAGTTTTGGGGTAGTCCAATCTTAAGCAGTTTTTTAAATGTGAGTTCTGCCTTTAAAACAAAATGCTGGTGCTGGGTATATTGCTTGTTAGGAGTATTTATGTGTCCTTGGTATAACAATCTGTGAGCTTTATTAAAGAGGACTTTTTTTTTTCTTCCATTCTTTTTTAGCTAGCTCAAGTGAAGTAAAAATGGGTTCATCTTGTCTCAACCTATGCTTTAACTTGCCTAATAGCTTTTACATCATCTTTGACTCATTCAGTTACACTTCTAATCAGTAACGTGGGCAAAGGTGTTAAAAAATTTCGACTGTTAGAGACTAACGGATTTGTCTGCACTGGGGGAAAATTTAAATTACTTGCTTTTTATTTCTTTAAAAAACACTGTCTTAGTGCATCTTGTAAAAAACAATGATTATTCTGTCTAGTTTTTAATCATATCAGTCATCATGGATATATTAGGGTACTTAGGGTTCCTTGTGAGGTTCTAGTTTTCATCCTTTTCTAAAGGACAAGAATATGGAACATTTGTTTAAAAGTTCACGGTTTTCAAACCCATTAATTACATCACAAAACTTTCTGTAATTCATTTCCATGGAATAAGGCTAAGGTAGCAGTTAGGATGTTTTTCTAAAAATGGTTATTGTGTATGGGTTACAACAAATAAAGGTTGCTCTTACCATCAAGACATGTAGGAAACAGCTTTCCTTGTGGAGCTGGCTATGACTTTTATGATCTCCTGAGAGTCAGCAGGATTAACTATTGGCAAAGTCTAGAGTTGATGCACTGGATTAAACATGGTCTGTAGGATCCCTTCTTCCAAATTCTGCGTCCCATCCTAGTAGTGAGTGAAAAAATCTATGGAAGTGTGTCCTGGTTTTTTTTGTAACTTAATTACATAGCAGTTCTTCCAAGAAGGGTGTCTGGGTTTATTGAATTCGTGTACATGGTGGGAGTAGAGTACAGCTCTGCTTCAGAAATCAAAGCATGCTTTCCCTGGTCCTTTCACACCTTGTGTTATTTGTGTTGACCTTCAGGGTCAGGAGGCAGTGCTGCCATGTGCAGCATTCAGTGATGTCATCAGCTCATTGGAAAACCAGTAAGAGCAGAGGGGATGTAAGCAGAAGTTGCAGGTCTTGCAGCTGATTGGCAGCTGCTTTGTAGGCAGGTAAGACTCTGAGCATTCCTTGGCAGTAGGAGGTGATTAAACTGTTCAGAGCACGGTGCCAGCATGAGGAAGGAACTCTTCTCAACAAGATGAAGAGTCTTGTAAATTGTGAGAACACGTGGATGACATCATGTAAACATGCTCATGTTCAGTCATTGAGTGCATCCTCGGCTTGGACACAAGGATAAATCTTTCAATACTGTTGGGTCACTAATATGTGATTCCTGGTTTCCAGTGTATGTTGTCTGCTGTGTTAAATAAGGGTTTAGTTTAAGCCTTTGTCAGACTGCTCTAGATTTTCCTTTATCCTGTGCAGTTGGTGATTGATGAAATTTTATATTGATGATTTAGTCCATGTCAGGCAGTTAACAGGCACCATATATCAACAGCTGGATGATTACCTGCCTTTCTGATTTTAGGAGCTGCGGAGCAGTCTTTGTGTAGCTTAAGAGCTGTATTGTGTGCTTGACTGAGCCAGGAGAGGGAATAAACTTCCAGAGTTGCTGGGAGGTGACTCTTCCTCAAGGGAACAGCAGAGTTTGACTTTTGAGGAAGTTAAACAGTGACTAGCCAGTGTCAGCCTGAGTATCCCCCTCTGTCTGCAATTCTGTCTTGTAGCAGTGGCTTCAGGTCACTGAGTGCCCCTCAGTCAAGTCCTGACATGAGGTGTTTGGTGTAGCTATAGCACAGGAACCACAAGTTAAGCAGCTTGAGAGCTGCTGGTCTGTCACCTCTGACCAAGATATTACAGTGATGACTGTTCTGCAAATAACTGAGCAAAACCCAGTCTTACCAATTAAACGTTTTGATAAGTTAAATGTTTTGTGTGTAACCAGTGCTGGTTACCTCCTTACAAGTTTGATAGTGTTCTGGGTTGAAGATAACTGCTGCTAGGATCGTTTTAAACACTAACACAGATTGGATTGACTTTCAGGATACTAATACTTATGTAATAATGTTTGATAACAGATTGAATATTTCAGTCAGGGGATCTTGGAGCTAACTCAATGCTGTATTTCTATTTAGATGTACATATTCATGTATATGTATATAAAACGCTGTACAGAAAATGTAATGATGTTTTCAGTACTACCAATAGCAGTAACTTGCAAAGCTTCATTTTGTGTTTCGAAATTTGATAATACTCCTAAGTACTTTTTTTTTTTTAATCCCCCTTAGGTGAAAGTTTTGTTTGTACGCAATCTTGCCAATACTGTAACAGAGGAGATTCTAGAAAAGGCCTTCAGTCAATTTGGAAAGCTAGAACGAGTGAAGAAGCTAAAAGACTATGCTTTCATTCATTTTGATGAACGGGATGGTGCTGTAAAGGTAAGTGAAGAGGTCTGTAACTCTGTGTTTTAAGTAGGGCTGTCAGAAGCTGTATGCTTCTAACTTGAGAAAAAGCTTCATCTGGAGAAATGGTAACACATTGGCACTGATGATGTTCCTCCCTGGGTGTCTCCAAGGATGATGCAATTCTAGCTTGAAAAGTGGATCTTAAATGCACCTAAGTAATTCTTCTAATGAGCTTTTAAGATAATAATGTTGTTACCATTTGAAACTCAAGTGCCAAAAGTTGAATGACTCTTGTCACCAAATTATTGGTAGAAAGCAGTTTCTCTAGGGCAGGTGATAGAATAGTTTTTTTGGTGGTTTTTTTTTTTAATGAGGGATGCTGGACAATTTAGTAATTGTCATTCCTGGATTTTGCTAGCCCAGTCTTGATGTCATGTGTTGTTAAGGAAGGGAAATTGTAATTCCCTTCCCGCCTATAGTGTATCCATTTTTTTTATGTTCTGTGGCTGAATGCAGGATACAGGGGGATTCAGTTTTTCTTACATATCCATATGTCTTAAAGCAGAGACTTAGGAAGATGATGGAAAGAAAGTAAGATGTCTATCCCATCAGGGCTTAGCTATGTAGAGTCCCTAAAAGTGGTAGAATCTTTAGGATTCCTCTGCTCAGAATTAACTTGTACTAATAACTGTGGCCCATGGGAATTGCACATGACAGGGAGGGTAGGGGAGGAGTTGATGGTTTGTTGTTTGTTCTGCATTTTTTTGAGGAGAGGGTTACGGGGAGGTGATGGTGTGGATTTGGGGAGGAGTTCGGGGTTTTTTGTGGTTGGTTTGTTTGTTTTTCCCTTGTGGTCAGAATAACTTTAATTTTTGGCTTCTGGTTGAAAAAGAAAGGGATATTTATTACAAGTAAAATAAAGGAATAACAGAATATACTGAGCTCTAGCTTTAGTACTTTGCATGTGTGCTGACATTAGGAATTTATTCATGGATTACAAAATGTGCACTTTCAGAGGACAGTTCTGTCACTTCATTAATTGTAACAGCTTGCAAAGATTGAAGCCTGTTTTCAGTTTGGAGGGAAAGATTTCTAAACTGATACATGAGGTCCTGGGTTTGAGAGCCAAGTTCAGAAGAAATGCATAACTGGAACCCATGATACTGTGCTGTCTGATTGTTTAAATTTTTTTTTTTTAGCTTTATATTGTTATTTTAGCTCTGAATAACAAATTTGAAAATGCATACTCTAAAAGATAGAATAAAATTAATAACTTCAGATATGCTTGGAAGTATATTTAAAGTCTGGTTAATTCCTTCAGGCAATGGAAGAAATGAATGGCAAAGATTTAGAGGGAGAAAACATTGAAATTGTTTTTGCTAAGCCACCAGATCAAAAAAGGAAAGAACGGAAAGCTCAGAGACAAGCGGCTAAAAATCAGATGTAAGTGTAAATGCATGTAGTTATGTTGTATTACTTCTGAAAGACACGTACACTCCTACCAAATTAGAACATCTGGGTATTTTAGTAGATATACTGTAGTGTATACAGGTTTTCTGGCTTCTCTGAAACATGTTGGATTCATTTTTGTTTGCACAAAAGTCTAATAGTGGTGTTTCGTGATAATTCAGGTACTGTCTTGCTCTGCTTATTGAGTGTGAGAGCACTGGAGGAACTGTTTGAAGGTCATGAAACATACATCTCACTTTTTATTCTAAATTTCTCTGTACTTCTGCAGCGATGTCACGTGGATGAACTTAGCATTGTATGTTCCTCTCAGCAGGCTTAGTGTTATTGATACAGCACCCTCTCTTTAGTAAAGTACCCACTGAAAGGAGCATCCCGATATTCTTTCTTGCCACTTCTAGAAGATACATCTGTCCATGAAGCTTATGAATTCACACTGATAGAGATCTTGCATTAGTAGATGCTGAACATGGTTTAAAAAAAAAAAAAAAAAAAAAAAAAAAAAAAAAAAAAAAAAAAAAAAAAGGCAGTTTCTTGCTGGTGTGTTCTGCTTAATGTTCTCATGTGCTTTTCTTCTTGGATATCTTCCTGCTTTCTTAACCATATTCCCTCCCCCACCTTATTTCCAAAAATAACTTGGAGTGCTGTTGTGCAGCATCCAAGAAGATGGAATAGTTAGCTTGCAAGATTAATAGAGATCTCCACATGGTGACCTACTGTACACATGGAATTGGTTATGTTTGCCCTGCTGATAGTTCTCCTAACTTTATTAGCCCTTTTGTTCTTCCGTGGGCATCTGGTGTTACTGTAAGAAGTGAATTTCTTCTTTTTTCTTCAGCTTCTCTTCTGTGCCAGGCAGGCCTTTTCTGTTCTGCTTGAACCTTTTGCTGATACAGCTGTACTTCTTGCTGTGTCTTCTGCATCTTGGCAATGCCACCATAAATACCTGTTCATTTAATTAAAATACAGAAGGCTGTTGAAAGTGGCACGGTTTCCCTCTCAACATGGCAGTTGTTGGCATGGTTGTATTGCCTCTGATTGGAGATAAGCTTTCTTGCATTGAATTTGAGCAATCCCCAAAAAAAACATTCTCACTGCAGTATACAAACAGATTTGCTAGCTCAGTATTCACAATCTAATAATGGCCTGTCTCCAGTGATGAAAAGGAAGATTTTTTTTTTTTTAAATGCACTTGAATTGGTTATAATGCTGTGTGATTCCTCCTGCCCACCCAACTCCTCACTGCAGGTTATCTTATACCCAGTTTTACTACTGTGGGATAGCATGCATGTATTTGTAACACTGGAAGTCTTCTGTCACGTGTCACCTCTAATATTAATGTGCTGTATATTGCCTGCATCCCTGCTGGTTTTATTGTTTAGGATGTGCACGTCTCATTTGT
>VZRX01008214.1:23037-58454 GCA_013398075.1 Notiomystis cincta
TTGTGGCTGAAAAAGCAGCCTTGCTTCTTCAGATATTGTAGTTATTTGGATGTATAATAGTTTAGCAAGATGTTACTTTTGTAAGACATCAGATGTTCAAAAAAAGTGCATCAGCAACTTGTACTAAATACTGCAGTGTCCCTTTATAAAAGGTCAGACTAAAACTGACAACTGTACAGTGAAGCCTGACATTTGGATATTTTGAAGTTTTTCATAAATCATAGAATAGTATATGGCTGTAGTTTAGCTTTCTAGGTAAAAGGTATGTTTTCATTAGTGCATTTCTTATTGCTGATCACTGTAAAAACATGTGGATCAGCTTTCCATTTCTCTTACTCAGATCATGATAACCTGTAGAGTAGAGTAGAGTACAATCATTTGTGCTATGTTTTTAATTTTCTAAAGCACCTTGATGACAGTGAGTGTTCAGTGGTGAAGCATCCTCTATTGAACTACCCTTAAAAAAAAGACAAAATAAAAACAGAACCTTGCCAAGTTCAGCTTCATATAGGTAAAAGATAGATAAAATTATGACTTACTTTGGACTTGGCATAAAGAGTTCCCTTAACCCCCTGCACAAAGGGATACTGCAGTTATACTACATACCCATAGGCACCACAATGAAAATTGAAGCTTATACCTAATTAAGGTTTTATACACACCAGTTCCCCCAGTAAATGCAAATTTTAACAAAATTAGACATGTCATATGTTGAAAATGCTCATGGCAAACAATCATTTTGCATTCCTGCAAATAAAATTGTTTTATACTGTAAGCTGGAGGCGAGTGTAACTTATTTTTGTAATAAAGTTTTTATTTTTTTTATGTGTCATTAATATAAATGTGTGTTAGTACAGAGATCTTCTGGTTAAAAACTTAGAATCGCACACATTTCAGTATGTTTACTTGTATTTACATAATTTTTAGAATAGTGGTTGCCAATAGCCTGTATGTTTTCACATTAATTGATTTTTTTTTTTGTTATCTTAATAAACCATTTTAGTATGTTGTATGTCAATTACTGGGATAGCTGGGACATAAAGTGTAATTAAAAAATGTCAAGTATTCATTGGAATATGTAAATGTGCCTTGCCAGTTTTGAACTTTAAGACAAAGTAAGCGAACGATGGTGAAATGAGTAGCCAATGCCTAAGAGACATTTGCTATCAGAGTTTCATATCCTGCCCTTGCTAAAGAAAAGAAATTTCTAACTCAAATTCGAGCGTAAAACTCAACAGTCGCATTAGCTTCTGAATTTTCCAATCTACTTAGAGAAATTAGGCTTATGGAAAGTGGGTTTTCTAATTGTAGCCTTAAGTATAATTTTGAATTTCAATGTAATCCTTGGTGCTGGCATTCCCAGTGCCAAGGAGTTTAAATGCTCCCGTCAAAGAGGTTGCCATGCCTACTGGCACTTTTACTGTCATACGGTTTTATAAGGAACACTGTCAAGATGTGGAACCCAATTTTGAACTTGCTATAAAACGAAACACTGGGGGCTGCAGGAGAGGGAAAGTCCTCGGATTTCTTAATCTTGAAATCTCTCCATTGCTGAAAAACTTAAAACACTTGTTGGATCACAAGTTCTTAGTCTGGAAACGTGTTGCGGGGGATAACACGTTTATGGAATTGTAGCAGTAGATGCGAGTGCATAAAAACATTGCAGCTAAGGCACTGTGTGTGTTGAAATTGTGGATTATATCCCTAATTTCAGCTCTGATAAAAGCAGGGGGGACGACTATTTAAAGAAAAGGAAAAAAAAAAAGGCAAAATTGACAGGAACGTTTTTAATCAAATGCAAGCAATGGTGAGTGAGCAAAATACCAAGATCCTGACAGTGTTCCCTCTAATTATGAACTCAAGCCATTATAACTTTTACAATTAAATATGATTTGCACTGTTCTGATATTGGTGCAGTTTTTTAGAAAAATTATCAGAAAACTAAATTGCATGTGGTGATTAATATTGTGAAAAAAAACCTAAAATCAAAAAAATGTTATTTTTCAAAGCTTTAAATTTGATTGTTTAAAGAAAAACCATTAAGTGGAAATACTGGTGAGAATGGGCAAGTGCATATATACAACATCAGTTTGGTTGCACTTGGGTGTTGGTAAACTTGAAATGTTCTACAGCAATAATGCATCTCTTAGAGGGTGCTTTGGTGACAAATGAACATGAGACAGTTCTTTTTGGCATGTTGAAGGCAAGTTTTGACTTAATATAATGTGCTGCCTCTGTTTATGCTCATAGGAGGCTTTCTTTACTGAAACACCTGCAAAGGTGCATAAGTAGTATAGTTCCACATTGGTTTGTAATGTGTTTCTAAATTTAAAGTCTAGTTGAATTTAATAAGAAACCGGAAACTGCTGCTGCCTAACACTTCTGGTTTATAAACACTCCAATACACAGCTTTTTAAATTATACTCTTGTTTTAATACTCATTTTTGTTTGAAAGGTTTCATATAGGACATGCAACTGTACTTTTTTTTTCCTTTCCGGTTTTTAAAGAGGAGATTTGTTATGACCCAGAACTTAAGTTTGTGTTTTTACTGTTGGAGGAAGGCTGTTATTACAATAAGATACTAAGATCAGTTTCTGAATTTCTGCGTTGTACAACTCTTATGTAAATACTGTCTTAAAATCTAAAATAAGGAATACTAATTCTGTTCTTGTTGGGGGTGAGGGGTATGACATAGTTTAAAATAAATGTAGTGTCCTCTGAAGGCAGGATTCCCAACTTCAGGATAGAAATATTATATATGGCTGCAACTTTTTATTCCCTTGTGCCTTTGATTATTCTTCAGAGGCTTAACTTTCCTGTTCAGCCTAGCAATTATTTTAGTGCTTCCATACGTCAGTGAGGGGAGACTTTTTTCTTTTGAGAAATAAAACTGAAAGGCAACATGGACATAAATGCGCATAACATTCTCACAAAAGAGTTTAAATTGATACACTGCACAACATTAAGACTGTTATTCCCTCACATTAGTGAGAATTTAGTGGAAAATGTTAATTGTTTAAAATGGAGTAGCAAGTTTTGAAGTAGGCAATGAGGCGGTGAACTTGACAAGAAGTTTTCTGACAATTGAAATGGGTAAAGTGCAAGCTTGAGTTTGTGTTCATGCCCTGAAGCTTATGATTCCTAATTTTATGACTGTATGGACCTAATGGACATAAAAGTCTGTCTTTATGGAGCGTCTTGCTGAAATAACTCCAGCACCAGCACATGACATCTCTTGTCTGGGGCTAACTAGTTGAATTATTTGGGCATAGGAAACACCAGATTGTACTTTGTCATGTGTTCTGTCAGATGAAAATGGGATGTGGCAGCAGGAGAGGAAGTGGAGCTGAAGATTCCTTAATCCTTAATACAGGTAGTGGCGGGAGAAGGAATAAGTTACTGTCACTTTACAACCATCTAGTTGTACAAATAAACAATGCTTCCTAGAAGCTCTGATGTTAAAATCTTTCCAGGAGACTGATTTTCACAGTCATCCGGTCACAGTTTGCAAATACATATTTACTTATGTTAAAAAAATCCGTGGGATGAAAGAGTGACTGCTTTGATGCTTCTTTGTTTTGATTGTTAAAAAAGATTTGTTGAGAAGTGCCCCTAAAGACTAACTTGTTAGTTTACTGGCAGTTTGGAGAGAGAGTGATTGTCTCATGTAATTATACTTTTTTCTTGCCTATCTCTTAACTGGTTACTAGTTTTTCCACAACATATGTGTTTTTATATGGCCAACTCCTCAGCAGATGCTGCACAGCTGAGCTCATCTGGAAACACTGAGTTACGTGATTTATTTAAAGCTATCTTAATGAAAGCTTCTTTAGATGGTCAGACTTCCAGGTACCTGGTAAAAGCTTTTTTTTTTTTTTTTTAAATTAGAAAAAAGCATCTGCAAAATCTAGAAAACAGAGTCATAACATGTAGGTAATAGGTACTTAAATGCAGATTGAATATTTAAAGTTTGAATCACAAAATATGTTTCAGTTCAGACAACTGTTCATGAAGTTTGGTGTCCACTCTAAAGCCAACATTTACATTCAAACAGTCATTTAGGTAAAACTTGGAGTGTCAAAAATCTAATTCCCCATAGACTGAGAATGATTCATTTGGCTGATTAATGATAACAGTTCCCTATCTGTGCCCAGTTAATGTGACAGTGTACTTCCTCTGGCCACTGAGGTGTAGAAGAGACATGGAATCTTGCTCCTTGTTTTCTTTGCACTAAGGAAGTTATGAAATGCACTCTTAGTTCTGCTGCACAGCCAGTAGAATAGTCTATGCCATTTGACTGCACAGAAGATAATGGTAAGTAAAAATAGACTTTTTAGTACTCAAATGACTTGCAGTACCTAAAATCCAACTTCAGTAGACTGTTTGATTCCTTATCTGCATAACCCAGGTTGTGCATTTTAAGTATTAGTTTTAGTGTGTCCACTTCAATGCCAAGTGAATGTTGAGTGTAGTCTGACACTGTTTAGTGTTAAATACTTCAGATCTAAAAATGTCTAAATGCTTAATAGATAATTAGTATCTATTTTTACACTAATGGGTTAGTAATCATAGTAGTTTAAGGGATTTTACATGAACACAAGTCAGCTATTGAAAGCCAGGAATGCAATATATCAGATCCTGAGTTCCTGGTTCTAAGTGTCATGCTTTCAGTATTGTTCTGCCATCTAAAGTAACAGTTTTCAGATTTTTTTCTCTTTAGTGAGATGAGGAATATACCTAATGTCACTCATAATGGTTATTTAAAAACTATATTACTACGTGTAATAAATTTGGGATTAAAAAGTTTCCTCCTTGAGAATTTAACACAGATAATTTTATAGATGTCCCATTAGTAAATTGGGGATTTTTCTTAAAAAGCAAGGTCAGCATACTTAAGAATGAAGCTGTATTAAAAAACACTGGTGAGAGCTGACATAAAACAAATTAAAAGTAATCTTTTCGTTATGCAGGTGTATATTACAACTCAAAGGTGGTTTTAACATTACAGTATTTGAGATGACAGATAAACATACCTAATCCCTGCATCTGGAAAGCTGAAATGGCTATTAAAGGACTGTTCCTGTTTCAGATTGTGGTCAAAGGCTTCCTTTGGGTATAGCAATGAAATGTTTTGTCTTCCAGTATCAGTAGTTGTTCTGGCAAGCCACTCTGTTTCCAATCCACAGTTTTCAAAAGAATTTGACTTTTGTATGTGTGCTTAAGATGGTACTTCCAGCAGAAGACCAACCTTCAGTGATAATCACTAATGCATCTTTCACCAGAAAGTGATCATGTGTAATTGCCTTAAACTAGTCTAGTGAAACTGTCCTGTATTTATGTTATCTACAGTTACACAAGTGTGATCATGTACACTTGTTTTGAATTAGTGGGGTGCTTAAAAGCTACCTCGAAGAAAACTGGCATATGTGTTGTTAAAATCTGTCAGAATTTGCAGATGAGGAAATATGATGTGGGTTTCATGCTAACAAAAGACTAAGCCTGGATATAAAGGGACAGGTGGTCATAACTTCTCTCATTGGGAGACCTGATGGTATAACAAGGTTTAGCTGGCCTCAAGCATTAGCAGTGCCTTGCTTCACTACCTTCTTGTAATACTAACACAACCTCTTAGGAAAAAAACCAAAACTCATTATGGGATTAACTCCAGTGAGATCGATCTTCCAGTTAAGAAGGATCTGTAAGGTCTTAAATCCATTGGATTTAAAATGGTGTTTGCAGCTTGGGTTTGCATAGAAGTGACCTTACAGTGGGAATGGTGTAATAAATGGCAGTTAGCATTTTTCCTTAATGTTACATTACCCTGAAGTTTGGTTTGTTTTTGTGTTAAGTCATTCAGGTGGCCATGTTTCTATTCAAGAAAATGATCTTAATATTCCTTTGTCATAATCTGATCAGTAAATCTTAGACTCTAGTAGTTGTTGATTCGAGCTAGTTGGTCTTAGGTTAACTGTTAAAAAATCAGTACAGGTTTCTACTAGCAAGTAAAGGGTTTTGTTAATGGCAGTATCTAAACATTTACAGTTCATTGCCTCAAGTGTAAGATTTCTAAATAGTACTACTTTGAGTAATGAGTGAAGAGGAGTATACAGATGAATAGTGAAAAAGCATTGCTAACTGAGCTTTTTGGCAAGTGAAGGATGCCAGCATGTAATGCACTTTGAGGTGCATGAAGGTGTACTCACCATGCAGGTACAGATGGCATTGAGATGTAACAGGTGGTGGTCACATCTCAACAAGGCTGGCACATCACCTTCAGTGATGGCCAAAGCAGATTATGTGGTATTGAAGTATGATAAAATGCTTCTGTAGTTTTACTGTGGAGCTAGTAAAGAACAGCCACAATAATAACTAGTACAGCTGTACTTCAGTGATGATCAACTCCAATTTTTGTAGTCTCTGGAAGAACAAGAGACAGTCATGCATAGTATGTATTACAAGTTTCTACATCCTTATGAAGCAACCTTTTTCTTTAATACATGAAGATTAAAACATGTAAGAATCAAATTCTTAATGCAGTTAAAGAGAGAATAACTTTGCAATTGTGGTTTTAAGTTCAGATGGCTGGATGTAGTTAGAGCCCAGTAACTGAGGCATGTATTTTAGAATCAAGATAATTTTTTCACTCTGTTGAGGAAGACTGAACCTGTTTTAACAGCAAGGCCAATCTTAGAATACCCTGTAGTTCTCAAAAATGCATGTACTGTGAGGGGGGTGGGGGGAGCCAAAACCAACCCACAAGAACCAAAATGCAACCCCACTCCCCCTGAATAACCATATCACCTGACCCTGAAGGATGTTTAGGAAAAGGACAACATTCACTACTTTGTAAGGGCAAAGCAATCTGAATAGGTTATAGGTGTTGGAATTCTTACATGCGGGGTATATGAGATTAATATGATAATCTTGGAACTTCTGCCTTTCTACCACAGGGTAAAAATAATGTAGAGATCTCCAGTTTTATAAATGAACCAAAATTGTGGCTAATGTTCACATTAAGAAAGAACAGACATATCTTGACTCAGACACCTGGAAGGGCAGAAAGTATCTCTGTGAAAAAGAAAACTTGCAGGGTCTTCTGTAAAAACCTCTTGTTCTTTCTCAAGCAATGTTGACTACCAAGGACTTCCTCCTCAGAGAAATACCAAGGAGTTTGTCTTGTATTTCTAGAGCCGATCGCGTCACAAATACTCCCCATTTTGGAAAGCTCTTAACAAAGCATATTATTTGCTCCCTGAGAAAAGGAAAAATAGTTTGAAAAAGATGTCATCTCCCTGTGAGATAAAGACAGCCATCAGATCTGCCTGAACTACACTACTGGCAAGCTTCTAATCTAGGATTAAAGAAAAAATAGGGAAATAACCTGTCAAACCACAACATACAACAACTTCATTTAGCTGTGTTGCAGCTTTGTAGAATCTTCCCTTCTGTCTGTCCTTTTCCTGTGGAAGGTAGGTACACTCTTTAGCCAGGCACCATCTAGCAGCCACGGCATGATGAGAGAGAATGTCAGGTGATGGATCTTGGCCAGGTGGAAACATCAGGTCAAAAGCAGACAGGGCCCTTGGATTATATGTCAGAAGGTAAGAATATCCTCTCCTGGCTGTCATAATCAAGGCCACTTTCTCTTGATAGACATTTCAGAAGAAGATTGTATCCCTGTAAGGGAGGAGGTTTTAAACACTGCAAAATGCAAAATTTGTGGGGAAAAACCCTCCTGTTATTTTGCCTAATGCTGCTATTTCAAATGTCCTGTTCAGAAGTGAGCGATGTCCTAGAGCTGGCATTTGTAAAATTGCTATTTGGAAGTGATGAACTAATGGCCTTGTCTAGAGGGAAGTAAGAGCCAGCCTTGAATATCTGATACACATATTCCAAAGGCAGGCCTTTTCTTTCCCCTTGTAGGTGAAGAGTTTTTCCATCTCTTTTAAACATATTTGTCACTCACTGCTCTTAATAATCCCTTAGAGGATGGGTAAAACTAGGGTAGTTGAGAAAAACTTTTTAGTAAGACCCGATGATGCTTCATAATTGAGTGATGCTTGAGGGAATGCCACCAAGTTCCTGGCAAAGTTTGTATGTGAAGTCTTGATTTGAATGTCTTGATGCAGGGCACAAAGTGAGAATAGGTGTCACACTTGCAAAGCTAGGGTGAATCAGTGCCAATTCAGCAGCCTCTGCAGAGCTCAAGCTCAAAATGGACCTAAAGAGCTCCCAAGTACACCAGAGTCACCTTTGTTCTTGAAAAGGGCGATACAAGCTCAACATCCTGCAGGGGAGAAGTGGCTGATCATTTCTTGGGACTAGGCCAGGACTTTAGTTCATTAAAGACCTGGTAGTGCTAGGAACCCACATACATGTATTCAACACTGCAGGTGGTTGTTGCTCAGAAATAAAAGTGCTTAAAATCAACAGTATGTGCTTGGAAGCAGACATCTGGGACCCCAGGAGATGGAGACTTGAGAACCAAGTATGAAGGTTGCTGAGGTTGTTTGAAGATGAGCCTTGAGTCTAGGTGATATGTCTTAGTTCAAGAATTTACACCTCCTTAATGAACAAAAGGAATTGTTTTTCTAAAACTGTCAAATGTTAAGGCCTGTATCAGGTCAGAAGGTAGGAGGAGGCTGAAGAAGGAATTTTCTAAGGTAGAATACACTTGGAAGTTGTTTGCCAGCATGGCCCCTTACTCCCTGAGTTAAAAGAGGATACCTCTTTGTATGTTGTTCATTAGTGCTCAGAATATACAGGATTTGTTTTCATAGACAGCTTTTGGTCAGGAAAAGTTGTCAATTTCTCTGCAGGTGTGAGCATGTTGAGCAGCATCTCTGAAGACTGGGAAAAGGGACTGTACCTGAAGGTAATGTGAAATGAGGAACTATGGGAGATAGGTGCATGTTCCGAGTTCTTGGTGAAACTCAGGTGAGCAGCTTTGAACTGAGACACCTTGGACTAAATGTACTAAATTCATGTCTTCTCACTATCAAGGCTTCCCCTCCAGATAATACATGATTTCAGTTTGGTCCTTTCTCCTTTCTTTTTTGCCCTTGGGCTTCAGGGAAGGAGACTGAGTCATTACTGCATAGGCAGGTTGACTTCTGCAGACCTAACAAACAGCTGGAGGGGAGAATGGATAGGGGAGCACACAGCTGGACAGTGGTCCAGGAACACACCAGATACACAGGCTTTGCAGAATTTTGAGCATTTCAGAATCTTGGTTGATACTCCCAAGTTTCTTGCCCATAATCTGTCTCAGAAATACACTGGATGTAGACGAAACACCACTCTACAGTTACAGCTTAGTACTTAATAACAATTTACTGCATCTAAGCTGAATGGTGATCAGTGGAGAATTTTCTGCTCATCCTCAGTGTGTGGTCTGCTGGGAACCTGGATGATATTACAGAATCCTCTCTCTCTCTTGATTATCTTCTGAAGCAAAATCTACTTTCTTTGGAAAAAAAACCTTCCCTCTTGCATCTGAACTGCAGTGACCCCAACTTGAGATCTGTCTACAGCATCCAAATTCTTTGTGTTGCATTAGGAGCTATGTTTAAGCATCTCTTGAAATCCCAAAGACCTCAGTCTTCACTTGCAGTTTCTGGGGTAGTACTGGTGATGAAAATACTACAAACTCAACCTAGAGAGAACATCCAAACTTGAGATTGGACTGGAAGATTCACAGTTTCTTGAGGGGAAGAAAGTGTTATTCCTTAAAGTTGGATAGAAAGGATAGTAAACTGATTTTCATATTAAAATGCCCCTTTTATCAATATATACTTTAAAATATATATCTGTGAAAGGAAAAACTGCCTGGTGTTTTAAGCAGTTTCTTTTGTGATTCTTTTGTACAAAGATAAGCCAGCTATCTTATATACTAGCAAGCAATTCAGTCACAAATCAGAAATTAATTTATTGACTTTCAGAAAAATTCTGAATGGTAATAATAATCCCCTGCATGGTATCAGATTTACTAGCTCCAATCCTTTACTAGCTAGAATGCTAGTTACTTGAATAAAGCAGAAAATAAAAAGGAAAGCAAAACTTTAATGGAGTTTTGCAGTACTCAGTGAAGTCTTCCAAATAGTCCTTGCTTCATGATTTCAGTTTGTGCCTTTTCCTTGTCTGCTAATAGATCCACAGAGGGACCATCTGCTTCTGCAGAAGCACTATTAATGCCAGTGCTAGAGGGGAAGTGCTATGCAATAATACATTGCCTTTTTTCTATCAGATATACCAGCTTTTTGGATGGCAAAAGGAGCTTGGGATATCTCCAGGACCTTGGGTACCTGTTTGATAGATAGCACTGATCAGCTGTGAGCTGTAAGGATTGATCAGTTACGAGGTTATGAGCTGTAAGGATGCCTGACCCTGCAGAGAGCACGGTACTGAGATCCACTTCTTACACTCTCATTAAAACAATAATATTCTTCTTGGAATGGAGCTCTACCATGGAGCTATATGCTTCTGTTATCCCACAAAATATGTAAGATGTGGGAAAGCTGCCCATGTGCTCCAAAAAGGTGCTTTCAAAAAGCTGTAAGACTCATTCTTACATAGGAGGAGGAACAGCCATCTGTCCAGGTAGTATCACCTTGTGCATTCTGCCTGTTTGCACAGAATCAGTTTTTGGGTTTTATTTTGCTTTTGTCACATATTCAATATTCTTGCTAGGGATGTGTAACATTTATGTTATGTTCTCCTTAACCAATCTGTAAATACTTCAGTTTTTCCCGGATGTCATTTAAAAGGAAAAAATGACAGATTAATTCCATGCATCCTCAGCCAACAAATGGTAAACAAAATAATATCTTGGTTATACAATTGGTTCTGTAACAGTTTCTATGAAGTGTCTGATGAAGGACTTAAGCACAAATAACTTTTTCAAGGTGACAATTAATGCTGTTTAACTTTTACCCTATGCTGCTTTTACATACTTCATGTTGTCGGAGAAACTGGTCGCTTGAACTAAAAATATCTCTGTGGAATTCTGACCTGACAAAAACACTCAAGGCATTTACTGCTGTGTCCACAGAAGAGAAAAGCAATGGGCTCCAGGATACCAGCTCAGCAGTCACCAGAAGAAGCCCGATCTCGCAGATCTCATCACTAGCTCTGGGTTTTCATGGTCACATTAAGTATCCTCAGAAAGCTTTCTTGGATACAAGCTGCCTTTAAACAGCAAGCTGTAGTTACAGTTAGTCTTTTTTCCACTTTTAACGACTTCTGCCTGTTGATTAGAATTTCCTGAGTACGTGAAGGCTTTAGGTTGGGATTGTTTTCCCTGTTTTTCTTTTTCTTTTAAGGTGGAGACTCTGAATCCATCAGAAATGAGAGTCATATCCAAATGAGGAAAAAGGATCATAAATATCCATAGGCAAAAATGTTAAAATATTCTTGAGGCAGGGCAAAATAATTAAACCATTTAAGAAGGCACTAGTTCTAATAGAAATCATTTTGAATGCTATTTTGTTAACAGTTTTGTTCCCCATGTTGAGGCCTGTCCCTCCTCACCACTACACAACAGAGGAGATAATAAAATTGGGAAAGGAGAGGGAGAACAACAAAGATGATAAAAGGTAAAAAAAGGCTCTTCTGGGAAGGACAAGTCACTAGAGCAGGAATCTTAATTTTGGAAAAGACAGTTTTCTCAGGTGACCAAAGTATTTTGGTCAAATGATAAGTAGCAATCATGCTGAGTAGGGAATGATTTTTCACCATCTCTAGTAAACACTTGAATGTTTGGAGAGCTGTACCTTCACTCACACAAGTACAAGTGGTGGAACTCCTTGCATGATTTTTATAGATGTGAAAGTTTCTCATTCTTCAAAAGCGACTTGAAACTTAGGAAATAAATTCTTACTCAGGATATCCCTGAGATTATGAATCAGAGTAAAAGAATGTCCTGGGAACTTTTTATTATATTCTTGCCATGCTTTTACAACTTTTCCTAGGTATGTATCCCCTGATGGCCATCGTCACCAACAGGATGCTCACCCAGCTGAACGTTTGCTGATCCATCACAGTTGTTCTGTGAGTCCTGCGTGTATCTGTGATGAACAACATAAGTACCTTTAAATTCTTCAGGTCTCACCTTAGTTCTGAGGCATAAATCCTGCAAAAATTTGCAATGATTTAACAGAAACACATGTTATCTAACAAGGATTATCTTGACACTCTTTAATTCAGCTGAAAACAAGGGATCCTGGCTGAAGTTCATCTTTGAACTCTCTACCTGAAAATTTTCCCCACTGACCAAGGCTGGTCAGCAGGAATTCCCTTCAGGACCTGACATAGTTATTTTCACAGTTTGTATCCAGGGCAAGGCTTTCTTTATCCCCATAGTAAGTCAGTGGCTTAATTTTCATTTTGACCAAGCTCTTTAGTATGTGCTCTGGCATTGTTTTAACTGTTAGCATGAGTACAGCTCCTTAGTTCTTTCACAAATTTTCCTTACAAATTCTTAACATCCATCTTGACATTCCCTCATTCCTCCCTGATCAGCCTAGGTTTTTTGAAAGGAATTATGTTTTCCAGATCTTTCCTCTGCACATACGACCAATTGACCTACCTCACTTAATGTGCATATCCAGACACCTTGGGTTTTGTTCAGGTGAATCAAGATAAAATAACTGTGGAGTACAACTTTGCCAGATGTTGCCAAAATTCATAATATGAATTTCTTTTAACATTTTTCCAGTGTCTCCTGTATATATTTAGTTCTCCTCTTTTTTGCACTTATTTCCTGCAGGCCTCTATCTCTTATGTGTTGTAGTCACCTTCTACAACTTGCAACTTACTGCTCTATTTTCTTTTATTTTAATGTCCCATAAATAGTAGTTTATGATCAAACAAATTATTTTCATCTCCAATATCTAAATTCTTTCTGTGAAAGAATTTCCTCAGAAAATTCCTTTTCATGTGAACAATTTCAAGAAAAGCTCTCTATACACCAGTCTGTCTCTGAATATTTTTACTTTCTTCTTGAGAGTTACAAGTTCTTCAAGGCAAGACTGACTGTAGCACATTGCCTGTGTATTTTGGGTTTTTTTCTTCTTCCCAAATGGACCTTGTCCCAGTGAAAACCTAACACACTCTGTGCTCCTCAGAACCCCTCTGGTTTGCCGAGCATTGTTCCTGTCAGGCATTCTAAACTGACCCTCCAGAAGCTCCACTTGAAGTGGGTCCTTTTGCTTGAATTTCTGTATTTGAACAGCCTCCTTGTCTTTCTTTTTTTGCCCTTCAAGTCTTTATTCTGCCTGGTATTTTTAGTCCTAAACATAGCCTAGTAGGTATTTTCAGGTTTTCTAACAGAACTGTGTTTTACAGTCTCTTTCAAAAACAAAGATGACTTTTGAGTGGTGTTACAATTGAAACTTCTTAGCCTTTCCCGTTAAGCTTCAATTGCTTTTATAAATCTGCTTCTAAACAAACAACAATGCAAGTGTGGAGACCAGTGATCTTTTACAAAGTATTTTGCACATCTTTTCTTAAACAGTTTCTCCCTCCCATCTGCCATTTTTCTCCTTACTGCAGTAGCTGAACTCCCCCATTCTTCTAGAAGAAAACCTGGGAGGGATTTTATCCAGGAACCCAAAGCCCCTGTTGCTGTATTAAGCAGATACTTTTGGACTCAGGTTATCACATTCTCATCCAGTTTTTTTTTAAATTTGGTCATACTGAGGGTCAACATGTGATCCAGGAATCAAATACAAGACCTTATATCCAGGAATCAAACATAACACAGGCAGCACACATTTCCATACAGCTGGCAAGCATGGGGCTGTGGGTGGAATAGGGAGATGACTCCCAAATGCCATATATCTTGCCTATGAACAGTTTATTAACTCATTAACAGACAAATGAATATAACAGTATTTATAACAGTAAAGCTAATTTTGCTTATCAAAGTGCTAGTTATCATCCTACCCAAACCAGAAATGTGCAGCAAATGGTCAGCCATCACTCTCCCCTGAAGTCTCAGTGTTCCTTTAAAGATATTGCTAAAGGGCAGTTTTCACCTTACCTTTGTTGCATATACCTGGATCATCTCAGGTGGAAACCAGTAACTGTTGGTGGATACCCTTTAAGTTTTGAATTTGAAAAAGTCAAGTGCAAAGAGCCTACTCATGCTTACCTTTCTTGGGATCTGAGTGGCCAAACTTCAGTTTCACTTCTTTACTTAAGCATAGCTATTTGCTGAATATTAAAAATGGGTGATCTCTAGAGTTTTTCTGCTAAATGGCTTTAGTTAAAAGTTAATATGAAGCGTTCTATTTAAATTTCTTGGAAAGGGCCCATGAAATGAACAGGGACTTGTGAGGAATAATTATAAGGGAAAATTAATTCCTTGTTGGGTAAATATGAAGGATTTCATATTGTAAATTAGCCTTGACAACTCTATCCTTGAAAGAGAGAACTATGTAAGGCCTTGAAAAGAGCAAAAGCAGACTTGCAGAGTAAAATGCAATTAACTGGTGAGAATCTGTATATTATAGTTCACCATCTCACTTCTTTAAACATTTTTTAAGGTAAAAAAAGCACACTTTGGTATATAGAATCTCAGCCTTATAGCTGATGTTACTTAGCCAAGAAATGTAGTTTTGTATTTCAAGTTGTTGAAAATCTGTTCTAATATACTTCTTCAGTGCTAGAATAGGCAAGCTTCTCCTGCCATCAAGGAAAATATACCCTAAACCCCAAACCAGATAAAACTGGCTCCACAAGGTGATTTGTATGGTCAGTGAGAGATCCTTTTACGTTTTAAATACTAAAATAAAATCTATCTTTCCAGAATAACCCAGTCCTGGCCACATTACTTCAGAGCCCATCTCCAGATGCATGCTTTTCCAGCTGACCACAGAATCTTCCTAAGAATTTATGTGAAGAGAGAAAGACTTGCTATTTCTCAAAGACTTTTGAAAAGCTTGATGTCGCCAGTAGTTCCCTTTTGTTCTTCTACAGTTTTATTTTGTTGAAAAAAAAAAGGTCAGCTGAGTCTTTCAGTGTACCAGAACAATCCAGGGGCCACAGTGATAGAGGGTGATGAGCATTGCCAAAGCTGCTGCCTCCAGCAGAGCAGGATGGGGTAAAGCAGTTTGTTGTGTCTGCCCAGCAGATGTGAAGTCTGTGAACTGAGGGAAATTGCACAGCTTCTCAGATAATGAGGTACAATTAGTGCCAGATGTGAATGTGACAATTTTACAGGAATAAACACAATTCTGAACAATGAAGCTATAAATTAAAGAAACTTTACCTGAAGTAGAGAATGCACATGGAAGCTGAAGTTCAACTTGAACTTCTGCTGGTTTGCTGTGCAAGTCATTTCCTGTGTTACAGGTAAGTGATGCTGTGGCATCTTCATGAAATATTGCAAGAATTACAGATTTTTAGAAGTTATTCCTTACTAAAAACACTGCAAGATAAGTGACTGAAAATCACCAGCAGTAAAGCTGAGGATAAAGTAAGTTGATAACAACAAAAAAAAATGCATCTTAGGAAAGTTGATTTCCTCTGAATAGGCTGTATGGAATTTGCTGTGTGAATGCACCTTGGTTTTTTCTGCTAGAAAACGTGGACTGACATGAAATGATACTGTGCAGAGACTCTTAAAGAAATTCAAGCTGACCCTGGGCTTTTGCCAGGCGCTCTGAGAAAGGTCAACATACTGAAGTCGAACTGCAGCGTTTCACCTACTCGCGAGGTCAAGGGAAGTGTTGCATAAACTGACGAAGCATCCGAGCAAAGACTCTGAAAGCTGTTTTCAGATTTCGATTTCTAGATGCTGACTCACCCTCCAAATACCAATACTTTCTTAACAGCGCAGTAGCGGGGGAGCTCAGTGAAGATTTGTAAACACGACTCATGTGAACAGATGTATTTCAGCGTTTCATGTGCCCTCAGTTTCTCAGTGCCTGCGTGGGGCTCGTGCAAATGGACATACAAGGCAACAGCCACTGCTCAGAACAACTAAAAGCGGGCATCCCTCCCTGAGCGGGTCTCTCTCATATTTGCCGCTCAGAAGCTCCTTTATGGGTACGAACTCCCAGAAGTGGTTTCACTTTGCCCATTGAACTGATACTCCCGTAACCAGCAGTGTCTGATTAACAGAGCCTTGAGTTTCCTAGGACTGAGTAACTACAGAGCTGCTCAAGGCACTCCAGTGGTTTGAAAGCTCGTGGCTTACAGTGTAACTGGGGGTGTTATTCGTGTGAAGTTGGCTTTAAATTCCTCTCGCTAGCAATAAACTACATTCCAGAATTCCTCTTTTCAGTGTCTTACTCTTGTATACTGACTGATGTTAATTTAAGGTAGGGTCTTATTACATTTCCTACCCTGTTCCTTTTCTCTACAGCCAATTACGAAGCTTTGAGCGGTGTTTATAGGGTTTTAGTGTCCCACTCACTGAACGACTTAGTTCAGTCATCATCCAAATATAGAGCATTTAATCAGACGTAGCACTTTCTGGCCGCTTGGCGCTGGGAACCCCTTGTTGTCCAGAACCCAAGTATTTATAACTAGGTAAGCTTGCTGTCATCAGAGACCTTCTATTTACAGTGCTCTGCACGCTACGTGACACGGCACAGCTGCAAAGGCCGCGGCGGGGCTGCCGCGCCGCTCCGAGCGCGGAGAGCGACTCCTCCGCGGCCGCCTCGCCTCAGCTCGCCCCGCCCCGGCANGCGCCGAGGGGCTGCGGGAGGTGTGCCGGCAGTACCCGCTCTCCTGCTGCCTCCTCCTGGGGCTGGGCGCCGCCACCCTCCTCCTCAACCGGTAACCGGGCGGGCGGGGGAGCCGGGCGCGGGCGGCGCTGCGCCTTCTCACGCAGCGGCTTTTCCTTCCCGTGTGTCTGAAAGGTACCTGCACGTTTTGATGATCTTCTGGTCGTTCGTGGCTGGGGTCGTCACCTTCTACTGCTCCTTGGGACCGGACTCCCTCCTGCCCAATATTTTGTTCACAATAAAATATAAACCCAAGGTAAATATGTCTGTGAAGAGTCTTGTGCTTGCTTTAAATATGAGAAGAATTTATATGGAGTAGTAATTCTCTTCTAATCCTAGGTGCTTTCAGAAATACCGTACGTCAGTACAGCGCATACATTCCTACTGGCAGGTGTTTTGTGGGAAGTACACGACGATTAAGTCTTTGCACTCTTCATGTGTTTCTGCACAGTCCCATCAAATCCACGTCTGGCTGCAAGGCCAAGGAGTGTCCATGTGTTGTTTCCTGCTTCCCTCATTTTGAGCATTTGAGTAGCAGGCGGTGGAGAAACTCTGTTGTTGTTGGCTCCTTTAATGGGGCTTTTTCTTTTTTAAAGATGCACTGCTTTTGGCAGGCCAATGCTGAGTCTTCTTTGCTCACTGTAATCAAAATTCTCTTAAGCAATACTGCATTTCAAAGAGAAAAATATTCCCAAAGCAAATTGCTCTTTTCTAACTTAAAACAATTCCATGAGGAATTTCATAGGACTAAAAGGTATAGTTGCAATAGTTCAGGGCTATGAGAAACCACCTGGTCTGTTACTAGACTGATGAATGTATGGCGAGATGAGTGGAGATGTGAAAGGATATCTGTGTGCTCTCACTTTGTTTCAGCAGAAGCGATTTTTCTTTTTGGTCCAGTTGTTTCTCATACCATGCCTTGTTATCTTGTTTACCTGCTGGAAGAACAAGTTTGCCTTTATTCAGTTCTCTGTCATGGTGTGCTCTAAAAGGAAATTCACAAATGTGTTGGTATATTAATAGACTCATCGTTTTGGAGAATGTAAACTTGTCCAAATCTCTTAGCAGCTGGAATTGCCGGAGCTGTTTCCCCATGGTCACAGTTGTGCTGTGTGTGGCAAGGTCAAATGCAAGAGGCACAGGTAAATTACACATGTGGCACTGGTAAGCTTAGTACCGCTGCCATTTTGCACATCACAGTAGGAAACTTTCAATTGCATATTGTTACATAAACTTTTCCATGCTCTCCTGCAGACCTACTCTGCTTCTGGAAAACTATCAGCCATGGCTGGATCTGAAAGTGCCCTCCAAGGTTGATGCATCACTTTCAGAGGTAATTGGTGCATTGTTTCTTTAGTACATTGAAGTTCTTTGGGTTTTTATTACGTGTCTTTTAGACTTTTTGCTTCTGGTTCAGTAGATGTACCTTGCAGGTTCAAGTAAAAGTCAGATCAAAAGAGAGTTTGCTGGGAGCACGGAGCCAATGTGGCCTGCTTTTAAACATAGATTGCTTGTGCAGCAGTTCACCTACAACATAGGAGGAATGTCTGTGTAAATTGGGAAGAATATTGGAAAGAACAGTTACAACTGAACATGTCTGAGACTTGAAAAGTTAAGGATTTCAGCCTGCTTAGTTTGTTGGAGTGAAGGGTAAAAGATTATTTGCTCCAGCTACAAAAGTTCTGTAATAAAGATAATTTGATGGTACGGAGCCTACAGGAAAGATGGAAAGAGACTGTTTACAAGAGCATGGGGGGAGACAAGAGGGAGTGGATTCAAACTGATAGAGTAGGTTTAGATTAAGAAGAAATTCTTTACTGTGAGCATGGTGAGGCACTGGAACAGGTTGCCCAGAGAACTTTTGGTTGTTCCATCCCTGGAGGTGTTTTAAGCCAAGCGGGATGGAGCAGCCTGGCCAAGTAGAAGGTGTCCCTGCCCATGGCAGGGGGTAGAACTAGGTGATCTTTAGGTCCCTTCCACCTAAAGCATTGCATGATTCTGTGAATCTATTTAAAATCATCAGACAAAGGTGTAATAAAATCTGTCTTTAAAAAGAAACTGGTAAATTTACTCAAGAATAGAACATATATGTATTTTTTAGTAAGACTGTAAATCAGGAATTTAGTTTTGTTCTAATCTCTGTAGAAAAGAGCTAATTGAAGAGCAGTTTTTCTTTGGGCTTTTTTTTTATTATTTCTTTGGTATTTGGGGAAATATATTGACAATTGAACAGGTTAGCTTTGTTGTTTTTCAAAGCTAGGAACATACACAAGCACCTATGTGGATTAATATCCATTTACTTAGAATTCCAGCTTTGGAGTTCTGTGGTAGGAGAATGAACAGCTGGGATAGCAGAAGTGAGAGGATTTTTGTGTGTTAGTTCTTGCAATTAACAGCATGGTGTATGAAGTCAAAGATGCATGTGTCTGTGGTATAAGCCAACACTTCAGTTCAGCTCTGAGAGGTCTTGTCCCAGATGTGGCCCACTGCAGGAGTGGGAGGAGAATGGAAACCTTAAGGAAGGGATGGACAGCTGAGGAATGTTTTTAAAAAAGAGCAGGTAGCAACTTGTTGACTTCCTCTGGTTGAATGAAGTGACTTCTGAGATTTCAGAAGCAAACATCTATTCTTACAAAGTTACTTAATCTATTTTTAAAAATAAGTTTAAATGTATTAAAATGAAAATATGGCTGAATAGAGTTTCAATAGACTCTTGCTTTAATAATAGAATGTAAAAGAATTGCTTCTCTGCATTTAATATTTTTAGGATTTAGGGTACCAAATAGCTGTGGCAGCCTACCCAAGGATATTGTAAATGCTGAAGAACTGGAAATTTTCCTGTTTGGCTTAAATGGGGATTTGATGGTGAACAGGTTCTCTGTAGTATCTCTTCATGAGCAATCTGAGTAGATGCCATTGTTATCTTCTTGGCATTTTGTATCTGATTGCTGTAGTTCTGCTTTTACTGAAATAGTGGCCTTTTCTTTGCTGTTACTTTTCATTTCAGTGGCGTCTCCCAGGCCCTGCCTTATTTAGCACTGCAGAAGTGGGTTTTGTGTATCCATGGCCAGGCTTCTCATTCCTTTACCTCCTCTGTGTGCTGAACTAGAGGGAAGCACCAGGCCTGAGTTCTGTACCTTCCTGGGGCAGCAAGCCAGGGTCACCTCCTCAATGGACCCAAACAAGTAGTCTGAGCCACCTTTTCCACCTGTGCTGGACAGATACTATTTGGAATGAGACATCTCATTGCAGGGTTCCTCATTGCAGCTCTTCTTTACTGGTTAAGAGGGTAGCAAGGGGTTCTGCCCACACCATATTCCCCTTGACCATCTGCTCTGAGGATGCAGCATGTAATGCTGGCCTGGAATTGGATAGCCTGCTTCAGGTTGGAAGGAGAGACTGCTCTTAGCTTCTTTTGTGGGTTAGTCATACATTAGAGAGAAGCTGATCCAGTGTGAACTGAATTAAGATTAATTAGATTCTAAAGGAGTTCAGAGTGCAGCCTGTTTCTGAAAAGCAGTTTCTTCGAATACTTGGGATATTTTTGGAATTTTTTAATTATGTTTTAGTTTTTCTAGTTCTTTTTTTGCAGGTTGAGGAATTTTGGCAATATTCTTATTTCCAAATGTTTCTAATTTGAACCAGGTGCACAGCCTTTAAAGCTTGTGTTTTCATGTGATTTCAGAATAATTTAATATACACTCAAATCAGAAGAAATCCAAGTTTTCCTCACAAGTATGGATTTTCCTTTCTTGGATTGTGATGACAGTTTGTCTCAATTAGCAAATTCCTAATCTTTTGCAGCCTTGTTTTAGTCTATCCAGCTGCTGTGTGTGGTTTAGAAGAATAACAAAACCTGTGCCTGGACATTCCTCCCCATGGTTATGTTTATTGTTAGAGTTGAACACTGAACTGTCTCAGCCATGCCTCTATCAATATTTTATAGTTTGGGCTGTATCCTGCACAAAAATAATGCAGTGACCTAAGCGTAATTTTGTTCCCAGTTTCTAATCCATTTTGCATTATGTTTGTTTCTTTGATGTTTTCTTTCTTTTTGAATTAGGACATGGTGTCACTTGGTCAGTTTTACATTGTATATAATCCAGGTGCTACAGATTGTATAAAGGAGAATTTAATCCTGTTCTGTTAATGAACTCCTCTTTTTCTCTGCAATCTCATTTTTGCTGTGTGAGGCATGATTGCAAGTCAAATCTGTGGAAAGCTGCTCAGCTACTCTTGATCAGTGTTGTGGAAAAAAAATGTCTCACTGGATCAAGTTGCTGCTGTCTTTTGATCTCAGGGTTTTTTTTAATTTCTTAGGTACTTGACTCGATTGTGGGACTAGAATTTTTTTGTTTGTTTTCTAGAAGCAAGAAATAGACAAATGCATGATAAGAAATCAGTTACTGCCTGAACTCTTGTAGTAACACAGTGTATGCTTTCTTAATGGAAATGGCTTGTTCTACTCCCAGGAAGTGGCCTCAGCTATCAGTTTGTACTGTCTTTTAAGGCTTTATAATTGTTGTTGTGGTTTATGTATCATATCCTTGCTCCTTTCTGTTCTGATTGGGCCCGGTTGTCCTGACCTGCTACTGACTTGGTCATCACTTGTCTCTGCAGTTCTTCTCCTGACAACTGGGGTCAGTTGTCTGGCACTTCCCAAAAAACCTTGTCTCAGCAGCAAAAACTGAGTAGCTTGCAGTGTTGCAGTGCATACTAGAAAATAATTTCTCTTTTTTTTTTTAATTCAGCTGCTGCTTATATTGCTACCTGCTGCGTTTGGTTTTACACTTGTAATCTCTTTCCAATTCAGAGCTGCCCACGCATAGTAAAACCAGTCATTTTGCAAAATGCTTGAAAAATAGGTAGGCTTTCAATGAAATGACTCATCATTTGTATTTAAAACTGGAGAATAATACTTTACAGACAAGGGAATGGCTTATCATTAGCTGTCGTTCTTTGAGGTGTCCCATCTACTTTATTGGCATGTGTGAAGTGTGAGCAACTGAGCCTGAATAATATTTTTGTTGTTGCTAGAATAGAAGTGGGGGCACGTCCTGCTTCCCCAGTGCTTTATCATAGTGCAGTGGATGATGTGACAGGTTTTTTTCTGTCCAGCAGAATCACACTGGCACAGTCTGGAATGCTGATAGGGTTCAAGGGAAAACGGGATGGACTGCATGCCTTGAAATCCAGTTAGTGGCATTCAATAGCTTATTACTTCTTGAGTGCTTTATTTGTGCAGTAGGGATGATTTCACACAGTAGCTCTGCTTTAAGTTCTGTACAGCACCTTGGTGGAATGGAGCATCATACTTAACTGCTTCTGCCATGTTTCTGTTGTGTTTAGTAAATGTGCCTTCTCTGCCCACACATTTTTTTATTAGGGCCATTTAGATAACCTGAGTCGTAGTAGAACATGTCTTGCCTTTGGATATCTTGAGCAGTGATAAGGGGACTCCAGTGAAAAGTGCATTTTGAGTTAGTTGTCTGTCTCTGGCATGCTGTCTCTGTGTCTTTGTCTAGTGGGATTATCTGCAGTGTTCTGTGGAAGCAGTACCATAAAGCCTGCTCTTACAGTGTGGCTGTGGAAGAGAAACACTGGCAAGTCTGTGAAATGGTTCAGCTGGAGCTCAGTTACTACAACATGGGATGAATCTGAAGGAGACTTTTTCTTCACTTTTGAGTGGGAAGGGTCATCAGATCTTGCACTTTTTTTTTAAACTTTTCTTGTTTATTTAATAACCATGGGAAGATGAATCTCAGAACCGTGTGCATTTTCCTTAGGCAGCATTAAGGATGAGATCTCTCACTGTTGAAAACAATTAATCTAGTGCCTTCAGAGGCCTCTGGACTATAGAGGAAGAGAGGGCCAATAAGTTATGTTAGCATCTGATGAAGTGAAATTGCAGTGGCACATTCATGAAAGCTTGATGGACCGGCTGTCAGTTCAAAAGTTGTAGTCATGAATGGAGAAAGCTGTTTCAAGAGGAGTGCACTGTATTCCCCTTGAATACACTGCCTTGTGCTTGAAGGCTGTGCAAGTGCACTTTCCACTCCAAACAGGGATGCTCTGCTGCTGTTGGTCCTCATGGGGAGGCATAGAGCAAAAGTGGAGGAAGAAGGAAAAGGGCTCCTTTAATAGACAGATGGATTTTTTGCAAGCTTACGTTAGGTCACTTCTTTGGAAGAATGCACTTTGAGCCTTGCAAGTTTTATTTTGCTACAAACTCTGCATGAACAAAAATAATGTCACACTACCTGTGAGACTTCTTTGGAGTAAACTGGTGGCTCATGTAGAGGCAGTGCTATGGAAGGCATCAGGGAAATTGGTTTAAGTAATGTAATATACTGCTCTCAAGGCCAGTGGCCTGTGATTGCTGACTGGAGCTGGATGTGATCTCCTTTCTTTTGCCTGAAGATTAACTTCCATAGAAGATTCTCTGGGATTTCTTAATCTCTTCTAGACTGGGAATTGAATTGTTGTCATTTCCCTCACCCTTCTACCCTGGGTATAAATGGAAATACAAGACTAGGGGGTGGAGATGACACAGAACAACATGATACAACATTTAGCTTACCCATCCGTCATTAACACATGATGGTGTTACAGTTTCAAGATCTATTACTGCTATAGGACATAAGGGTAGGAGACAAGACATTGAGGACTCTGTGTGGTCTGTAACACAGATAACTCAAGTTATCCCAAGCTGCAAAATGTCTCTTCAGAGAGAAGGGAAGAAAATCGCTGAAGTGGAACAACTGGAAAAGAGAAAGTATCTTATCAAACCTGAGTAGGTGGTATTCTTACTACTGAAGACAGAAAAAGAGTATTCATGAGCTGCTCAGATCTAAAGAGTTGAGAAGAATTTAAAAGGCTGTGGTGTGTCTTTTACTGAGTATGCTTTTATAATCATGAGAGGAGCAGAGCCCTAAAGATAGTATAAATTTAGTAAGTCTTGAATTCCTGCAGAGCATACAGTGTGAATGAGTGCAGCAGCAGATCTTGTAAGAAGAGTAACACTTATTCTCATGAATGACACTTGTATATCAGCTGTTACATTCAGCTTTCCTTTCAAACAGACTTCACATTTTTCTTTGTACACAGTGGCTTTGAAAATCCTTTCCTTCTACAGAACATGGCAGAGCAGCCTCACACAGCAACACATGTACTCTCTCTTACTGCCCTCATCAGCATTGATGCTGTTGGGGACAAACTGATCTCTAAAACACTGATTCCCATTAAGGGATAGGTTGCAGTGGGAGAAGGCAGTATGGGTGATATCTTGGGGCTGTAGTGAAGGGTTGTATCCTTCTGTCTCCTTCCTCATGTTTTATTTTCTTGGCACTGTCTGACAGTTTGCTTCCCTTCAGAAGTCTTCATTTGACCAATAGTGGTGGAAGGATGGTAACAGGTGGGTGTAGGTGTAAGGAGAGGTGTCAAAGCTGCAGTCCCTTGAGCAGCACACCTGGTGTGTGGCAGCCCTTTGATTGAACAGGGACTGTCACCTCCTCTGCTCCATCTTCCTTCTGTCACACTGAAAGCCAAGTTGAACCAGGGTGTGCCTGTGACTGCAGTACCATTGGTTCATCCTGATTGACTCTGGCATGGAAAAGGCAACCACAGGCTTGTCCTGTATGGAACAGGTTTGGTGGAAAGGGTTGGAAAGATTCTCCTGCAGAGATCCATGTGGGGTGGATATCCAGGGGCTAGGGACAGGATGGAGAAGGCCATTTAGGGTACACAAAGGACAAGGACTTTGAGAGGTGCTCTAGTTAGGACTTCAGAAGATGGCTGAAGCAGGCTTTGTTGAAAGCTGTGATACAGGAAGGATGGATGGCTTTCATAGGAATTGTTTTTTAAGACTCTTCTTTTTTTTTCTATGGGAGTGGTGAGCATACAGGATTGACTGTCCCACCTTGAAGGCAGAGCTTTGGGTGAAATAAGATGGAGGTTGTGTAAATGTGTAAATGTAGTATGGATAACTGTGCCTTTGGGACACTCCATGCTATGTCATTAAAGAACAGGGACTGATCTGAAAAATTAGGGAAGGGCTGTTGGAGGTAAGATCACATTTTTTGTAGCATTTGCCTGACAGTGGCCACAGCACTGCTCGTCATGTTATGACAGTCCCTGTGGCAGGTGTTTCTTGTGATATCTGATGAAACCATCACTTTGCTGTTACTTGCCCTAAGTACTGATTATAATACAAAATGGTTGATCTAGCAACAGGATCACAACTTACACATTTTTATGTTTTATGATGTATGAATTATGTCTTATGCATTTTGGAAGGTTTTTGTGACGTTAACTCTTCTAACAGGGATTTATAGTAAATTGTTTATTTTGTAACATGGTTGTCTTTGTTCTGCACAGGTGCTTGAGCTGGTGCTGGAAAACTTTATTTATCCATGGTACAGGTACGAGCTTTACCTAAAAGTTACTATTTTTAAGATCAGTTATTATTTTTCTTAACCTGTTTAAGAAGTTGTCACCTGAAAATAAACTTTTCTGTTTCCTTAGTGAAAGATAAAACATACTTTTGAGCGGTACAAATCATTGTTTTATTGTCTCTTAGCAGAGTAGAACAGATCTTTTAATAGTTCAGGTGTAATAAAAGTGATTCTGAAATTTGGGGTTCATCCTAAAAACACTTCTACGTCGTCTATTTCTATATGTTAATTTTATGATAACTCTTACTTGGAAGTAAATACAGATTAATGAAAGTCTCTGTAAAAATTCAACCTGTCACCACCTCTGAAATTTACTTCCAGATTAGAAGCATCCTGATCTATCACATTGCTTTGAAAAAAAAATAACTAACTTTGCAGGGTTTTGAAGAAGAGGTATTTTGAATACATATGGCTGACTTCTTGGAGATCATCTTGTAATTTTCTGAGTTTTAAGAGTATCAGTGATTATGGTGCACTGAACAGAATAGTACTGTGTAAATAACTTCAAAATAGTGAATAAAGAAAAGACTATGGCTGATTATTTTTTCTGTGGTTTCTTTTTGTTTCTTTTGGATTTTCTTCCTTTTACTTTTTTATATTAATTAGTGCTTTGCAGTACTTTGTAAAAAGATGTGAAAATATTTCTTATTGTTAATGCTGGCATTAATGTGTTAAAACAACATCTTGCCTTAATTCTGAATTTGACTTTTTCATTGGATGGAAATGTTCCATTTGTCCTAAAAAAAAATGTATGCTTTGTTTTATTTTACTCTGAGTCGTTTGGGTTTTTTTCTGTCTCTGGGATCTAAAATTTTCTTTTCAGACTTCTTTGCCTCTTGGGTTTTTGATTGTGGCCAACACCTGCATGTCTCACCTCTAACTTCGTGTGTTGAATATGCTGAAGTGTGAAACCTCACTGCTGATGCAAACAGCAGAGGGAGCTTTAGCACCACCTGTCGTGAATGCAAATTGGAAACCTCAAGGTTTTAGGCTTGCAAATCCAGAAAACTAGAGCATGTTCTATTGAGTTGTTGGTAAAGTAACAAATGTAAGGCAACCATCTCCTGTACTACATAATTGAAAAAGATTTTTTTTTTGGCTGGTGGAAGGTGTCTTCAAGGTCTTTATGAACTGACAAGGAAACTTGGCTTCCACCAATTCCTTACCTCTCTGACATCCAAGACAGTGGAAGTCTGAAATACATCATCTGGTGGGGATAATAAATCACTATATATATAACATACAGTTAGAAATGTGGTGTAAAATATACTTGCTATGAAGCCAGCCAGTAAGATGTACATTCTGCTACATCTTGCCCTCTGGTGAGCTGTCTAGGTGTTCCTGCACTGTCTTAAGTTTTGCATGGCTGCACCTCTGGATTTTGAACTAGCTCTGTAAATTCACACAGTGCTGATCAAATTTAACAAGCTTTCCCTGAGCCTGAAATACTGGGGGTCCACTGATCTATGGTGAGTGTAGCAATGTCCAAGTAATTCTACAGGAAACAGCTTGGTCCTGAAAGGCCTACTGGTTTCAGTTTAACAGTAGTAAGGTCAGATGTGATCCTGTTTAGTCCAGACTTTCAGGTGTTTGCAGCAAGGGCTGTGCAGGGAGACCTGAATGGTGTCTGTGTGCCATGGTTTGAGGTCTGGCTTGTAGAGCACATCACTTCTGACTTTTCCTGCTCTAGCTGTACCTGCACTGTTGGCAAAGCTCAGATCAGCCAGGAGGGAGGAGCCTTGCACTCAGGACATGGTTTTTTTTTTCTGAGCAAATAAATCTTAACTCAGGTTAATTCTTCACAGAGCCCTTGTATCCAGGCTGTCCTTATTTAGCAGCGTGGCTGGGTGAACAATAGCAGGCAATTCATACTTGACAGATAGGCTGGTAAAACAGTTGGCTATGTTCCTCTGCAAAGAAAAGTTTGGGCATAATTCCCTATGCTCTGCCTTTCACACAAATGGATTTTGTGCAGAAGCTACCTCTTTTTATTATTGTTATTGTTGTTATCTATCTATCTGTCTGTCTATCTATCTATCTATCTATCTTTCTTTTTTTAAATTTTACATTGGTTTTTGGTTTGGTTTTTGTTTTATGTGCTATGCCATCTGATGGTGTCTTGGACATTAGGGTTACCAGGATTTATCTCAGTCAGGAGCCAGGGAAGTGTAATATTTACCAGAAGGATGTGTTGCAAGATAAAATCAGATTTTTTGCTTAGAAATAAAAGTGCAATAAGCAGATAAAAGCTGGTTTATGATTGTTTCATTAAGATGAAACTGTGTAAGAATTTCTAATATTTTATTAGAAGGTTAAAATTTAGAGGCAAACATCCCTAAATTTGGACCACTTTAGGGGAATGGGTATTAGCGCTTAAAATCCAGCGACCTCTACTGAAATGGTTGTTACACCTATGTGCACTTTTGGTTTCTATCTTTCAAAGTATTTATGCTGGTTATATTAAGATTTTTTTGTTCAACTCTATGAGAAGAATAGAGCATAGTTTTAAATAGCCCCAAGTTTGTAGAGCTACAAAACACAGGTCTTAGTCTACTGTTCATGCTGTACAGCAAAGCTATATAATATCTTGCTTATACCAACCTCATTTTAAATAGGAAAGTTTAAAGCTTTAATGAGTCATTCTGTGCTTACTAAATATTTTTGGTCATTGATGGTACTGCAATTCCAGTTCTCTCAGATTAGGATAGAATTCAGTAATTACCACATTTTTGTAATACTTTGCTATTGAAACCATTTTTTCTTCACTGGTGACTAAACCCAATGTTTTCACATATGGGGCCGCTTCTGTTTTAAATGCAAGTAACGCAAGAAAAATTCAGAATTTTTGTTGAGTTACAAACCATAGCTTTACATTTTTATTAGCTTGCGACTTATTTTCTACATCTTTTTGAAAGGGGCTAGCCAAGTTTTGTAAGAATAATTGACACACAGAGGAAAAATATCACTTTGTTGTTTGTATATGATTTTCATTTATCAGCAGATCCCGTAGGACTTTGCGTGCAATAGCAGTTGGGTGTATCTGTCTTGAGACCTTAGACTCTGTAACTGTTTACAGTTAATATTCCTAAAGTTCTGGGAAAACACAGCCAGCTTTTGAAATATTTCCAAGAGGGTTATTTGGACTTTCCCCCGTGTCACTGGAGATTTGACATTTTAAAGGTTCATGATGTTTTTTTCACCAGTCTTCAGTCTGCTGGTGATTAAAAGAATGTCTCTGCAAATCTATTGTGAGAATATGTGGCATAAAGCCGTGTCCAAGTAGAGCTAGCCAAGATACTAGTTATCCAAGTGTCAATAAAATAACAACTTCTTGGTCCAAATTACTTCATGTATCTTGTTGTCTGTCAAATACTAGTAATACCATAACACAGTTTGTTTGCTAATCCCTTGGCAATGCTAATCCCTTTGACAGTATGGGTATTTTCTAACCATACTCCTTATAAAATGTCAGCTGCTGATCTTAAACCAAACTTTCCCCTACAGTGTTCTTATCTGCATGTGATTAGCTGTGGGAGGATGGTTGTGTTTCTTATGCTAGGCTGCTTTCTTTGAGGTGTTGTTTTCATGCAGTTAGCTGTATACTTTGACTCTCAGGTCACTGGGATCTCTAGTATCTGTACCTGACTGTTCATCATCAACATGCCTTTGAATGTTCTATAACCTAGGCTAAAATTGCCTTAAAAGTTAAATGCTGGATAATGTAAAATGTTTTATGCATAATTTTTTAATAATTATTTCTAAATGTCCTATTCTTGCTTGTAATGTTCTTTTATAACACGAGTAATATTTCTACTTACTCCACTCATTTATTACCAAAAAGTGTGATGGCTCTTGCATATGGTTGTTAGGTAAAACTGGATGCAACTTCCTTTGTTTTGTCATTATTAATCTGTTAGACTTCAGTTTTACCAATTTATCAGTCATGCTTTAAAGTTCATATTAATAACTGGTAGATTTTTGGCTTTTTGGTTGCATTTTGTGGAATGCTGGCATCATGATCTCTTTTCCCAGTCAGTTTAGTTGCAGTTTCTTCATCTAAGACTTAGTGTATTTCCTGCTTTCATTGTTTTCCACAAAAGTCATGGAGTTAGGTATTTTTCTTCCTGAATCACGTTCAATTATTTTTACCATGATTTTTCACTGAGCATATTTTATTGCAGCAGATGGAAACTGGCAAACCAGATTAAAAGTTTGGATGATATTTTGACATAGCAATTTGGAAATCTCTTTAAATTCTTCTTTGTTTCCAAGCAGAAGCCACTTTAAATAATTTCAATTTTCTTTATGCCATTGAGTTAGGATGTGTTTACATATATAGAAACTAGGTTAGATTTTACTCAGTTAAAATCATGCAGATAGTATATGAGAGCATCAATTGCTATATCATTGCAATTTCCTGGCAATTTTCTTAAACCAATGTGTGCACATAGTGTAAAATGCTGTATTTTCCTCCAGTAGAAGACTGCTGATTCTCTGGTAGTTTTTATTTCAATTTATTCCAGCTGAAGTTTCCTTGTTGAGTGTTCTTATGCTTTTAATAGTGCCAAATGTGTTGTGGTTGGATTAATAGAAATGTAGTTTATTCTATTTTCTCATATGCCATGTTTTGAAACCCTGCAGAAATATTACTGATGATGAGTCCTCAGTGGATGAACTGAGAGGGACACTACGGTTTTTTGCATCTGTCTTAGTTCGAAGAATTCACAAGGTAAGGTGACTTGAAGGGGTTAGTCTTGGTTTGCCATCAGAAATAATTGGTATCCATCTCTAGTGAGTTCTCAGTTTCTTTTTAAATTCCAGTTCCAGAGTCAGCCTTACAGAGTGTAGGCTGTTTCTAACCATCTGAGTTACTTCTTTGTTTTGTCTACTCCACACTCCTGGACTTATCCCCTTTCTAGTTGTAAACCTTCTCTGAAGATTCATCATTGGAAGTGTTCAGCATGGTGTTGGATATGGCTTTGAGCAACCTGTTCTGGTGAAAGATGTCCCTGCTGTGGCAGGGGGTTGGAATAAGTGATCTGTGAGGGTCCCTTGTGACTCAAACCTTTCCCCAAGTCTTGCAGATGGATCTATTTTTTACACCAGTGTAAGGCATTATTAGAACCTTGTGATCTTTTAGCTATCTTTTAGCTGCTTTAATCCAAGTGGAAACTGTTTTGAGAATTACTGAACAAGACCTGTTAGAAAATGGTGAGCCGTGTTGTAGCTTCTGCTTGTCTTGTCTTAAAGAATAGACTGTCATTAGGTGACCAGCTTACTGTAAGAATTAAACCAGATGTAGTTCTTATATTAATACAGTTCTTCAGGAACATTCTGAGTGCTAAAGATGCGAAGTTTTATTTGCTGTGTTTAATCTGTTAGCACATATTTTTTTTTGTATGTGCTCTCTTTTTAACAGCACAACTCTTTCTCAGTAAAGTGCTTCAAGCCTGTTTCACAGGAACTGCTTCTAGCTTTCTGGCTGTTCTGAGCAGAAAGGGTTGGTAACTCAGTTTCCAGAATTAGTCAGTGCTGGCCTCTCTGTTGGAGCCACTACCATAAATGCGTGTCTTCCCCCCCCCCCCTTGTAACAGCAATATTTTCTGAGCTACAAGTTGAACATGTACCCTGTCATGACTATTAACAGCTTGATTCTCTCCTTTTTTCATATCAAATCCAGATGACTTTCTTGTTTACTCTAAATCAGGCATGTTGCTTTTTAAAGTGAACATGGGGGAAGATTAGGAAATGTCCATGTAGCACAGACATTGTGTGGAGGTGTGAAAGTGGAGTAAACCTTCAAAGTGAAGATCTAGACCAAGATCTTAAAATTTAGTTTGGAGCTGTAATATATCCTGGTGTTAGTTGCATTGTTCATGGATCCATTGTTGACTCAGAAAAGGACTGTGTCTCCTGTATTGATCATGTAATAAGGTATTAATTGGGATATCTCAAGTGAGTTGTAGCATCTTGAAGAAGAGTGCTAATTTACCACCTCTGCCTTTGAGAGTAAGGATTTGAATGTAGGGTCTTCAGTTCTGTGGGTAGGCAAGATGTGTAACAAATGCTCAAGACATGTGCCAGTATTAAACAATGTCAGGGGATTTACAAAATAAAGTTCATCACAGAAATGCATACGTCAAGGAGAAATTCATCAACATCAGCTGCAAAATAAAATAGTTGTGTACTTTTGCCAAGCAGCTGAACTCTGTTTTGGATTTATTATTAAATGCTTGAAAGCTATAGTTCTAGCTAATAGAGATGAAATGTTTAAATTGAGGAAGAATTGTATAAGAAAACACAGGCTATTCAAAATTTTTTTTTAGATTGTATCTTTTTTTTTTTTTTCTTGCCAAAGAGTACTCTACTTTTGAATTGAGACTTAAAATTACAAATTGCTTTAGTGAAAAGAATGCTTTTGTTTTCTGTTTAAAGCTGCCTAGGTCAAAGCATGGTTGTTGAATGAAGTAGCAAGCACTTCAGGCCAGTCAGCTCTTAAATGTATGCTGAAATACATAAAATCTGGATTTTCCTTGCTGTGGCCATTTCTGGATTGGTTATGGATTTTTGAAGGGAAAGGGAAGGGTTTCCTTTTGTACTCTGTGGTATAGATAGCCCTGCATCTGATTGAAGTTTTTGACAAAAGTTCACTGTGTCTACTGCAGTGTTGATAACAATTTCCTTGGCTGTGCTCTTTGAGTTACCTCTGCAGGAAGAAACACTGCCCTATCCTTACATTTCATAGGAAACTCTTAATTTCTAGAAATTAGTGTTGGAATGTGAGGCACAAAAGTCAGGGTTTTCCATTGATAAGCAGAAGCTTGCCCTTTTGTGCTTGTAAATTGGAGCTGACCTTACTTTTAGGCAGTTCCAATCAATTGTACTGGCTTTACAGGGCTGGCCAGGTCAGATTGTAGCTGTGCACCTCAAATATTACAGGGGAGTGTGCAGGAATATGTAACAATTTCCTTGTACAATTAAATAAAACCTACCAACTTTTCTCTTGGCTCTGGTGGCCTTTGCCTTCGCATTGTCTCTTTCCTTGTCTGGCAAGGCACTGTATTGAGGAGAGATTCCTCCATTAGGAAAGAAACTTGTTCAAAATTCTTGTATTTTGAACATTTCCAGCTGTATGTTTTTATATCTCTCAGGTTTAAAATAAAGAGCATGCAAAGTATAAATCACTTTCTAGATGAGTTTCTGTGAAAACTGCTGCAGTTGATAGAGAATACTTTGAAACTGTCCAGGCTGGGGACTGACTGGCTGCAGGGAGAAGCTCTGCTTGCTGCAGAGGACCTGGCCCCATGGTAGGCTGTGAGCTGAATATGAGCCATCAGTGGCAGCCTAAAACACCAACAGCATCCTGGGCTATGGTGACAGGAGCAGAGACAATCGAGGAAAGTGATCACCTGTCTTCACTTGATGCTTTTTGGATGGCACCTATGTTACTGATCCAATTTTGGGCTCCTCTTTACAAGAAAGTGGAGCAGGTTGAACCAAGGGGCTACCAAGATGATTGGGGCTGGAGGAGGTGACTGTGTTCAACTCAGGAGGTTTTCAGCACCAGGTTGGATACAGCCCTGAGCACTGTGATCACAGCCTGCTTGGAGCAGGGCTAAGAAATCCCAAGGTCATTTGTGCCTGCATTGTTCTATAATTCTCCTTCCATTTTTGTAGCCATCAAAGAAAATAGAAATGCAGGACCCTAATACAATCCTTGATTAAATCATACAGGTTTTTGTTCGGCTTATGATCACATGGATTTGGTTTTGGTACTAATGGTCTTTTGACTCTGTAACTTGAATTTTCTTTTGGTTCTGCCATCACCTGAGAGGTGACTTTTTTTCTGCCTGTATGTAGGAGGGTTTCTCTTTGGTTTTAGTCCTTGTGGACATGATTGCAGAGTGTTAAGGCATGCAGGTATTAGAAGCAGAACATAGTTAATTTGATCCTTTTGGTGGTAAATCTTCCCATAGAACTGAACTTCATATACTGTGACTTGGACATCACACTGTCTTGCTGTGTTTATTACAATGAAAAAATCATAATGGATTGAGTTGACAACAAGTGTGTTAATGGTGTTGTTTATGCATTTAGTTCTACATGTTGTTATAAACCTTGGCAGAAGAATGAGTATACTGTCAGCTCATCTAGAGAATTTTGAATTGTTTCTTAATGGTTCATTTTATGGTTCAAGGACATATAAGCAAATTAATATGTTTCATGGTTGTCTGTTATAAATTTTTTTGGGGGAAAAAAATAGAACAGTTTTCTTTGAATTTTGAATTATTCTTTAGGTGGACATTCCAACTGTTGTGACGAAGAAGATGCTCAAGGCAGCAATGAAACACATTGAAGTAATAGCCAAGGCCAGGCAAAAAGGTAATGTCAAGACTTAATATGTTGTCAGTTTCAAAGGCCAGGTATAAATATTTCTTCATGCATGTTTGAGATTATATTGCTATGTCTTTTTATCCTTGTGGCCTCTTTTTTTTTAAAAAGAGGTCTTTTTGCATTTTTCTTCTGGTGGTTGTGAAGGCAAATAGGGAAAAATTTACAGTACATATTTGTATTCTCTGTTTTGATTTTTATTGCACCACGATGAAAATACTAAATTTCTGTCTCCGTACAGGAGTGAACAGGAATGTGAGTTTTGTCTATTCAGGGCAATCAAGATCATTTAGGAATGCTTCTTGAAGTTTTTGCTTTATATTCCAGATGAGCAGTTACAGATGAAAGGATTTATACATCTGTGCACTGTACCTTATAACTCTTATAGACAGAATGATTTCAAATCTGAATTAGTGAAGTTGTGTTATGTTGAAAAGTTAGGTTCATGTTTGTAAGCCATGGGGAGACTTTGAGCAGAAGCATATTTATTATCCAAGGTAAGAGTATCTTCACAAACCTAATGTAAAAATTATATTTAAACTGCACATTGAAGAAATATTTGGAAACACTTGCTGTTGTTATTTTTATTTTTTTCACTGGCTGTGTTCCACAGTGCTGTATCTACTAAATGTGGTTTCATTCAACTTCTAAGTGTAGATGTTTACTTTAACTGGAGTCATGAACTTTTCTTCTTTCCCTCCAAATATCTGCTTGATATCTATAAATAAATGCCATTGGTCCTGTGAGTAGTGTTAATGATTAAGATGAATAATGAGATGTAGTGTAATCATGTTGGATGTCTTTCATGGCACAACAGCAATTTCAAGATAGTAGATAACCCTGCAGTGCTGTTTATGCCAAATTTCATGTTCCCTTTGATTTCTACCAGGGAGTTGGAAATACTTTCCTTTAGCACTGAAGAACTGCTACAGCATTGAAAATATAGCCATTTTTCTCAGTGTTTTAAAGGAAAAGACTTGTTTCCTAAGGGCAGATATGTGAAGCAGCAGCTGAAAATGACTTTTAGTAGCACTTTCTAGTAAACATTGCTAAAGCAGCCACCACAATACATGGTTCAGAGGCAGCTTTCAGACTTTGCTTTGGTTGCCAGTTGAGCCTAGCCTTTCCTCCTTGTTTTTTAAATCCTTTTTCAAATGATTGCTTTCAGGGGGCATTTCCTTTTCTCCTGCTCTTGTTACACTTACTCTCTGATTGCACAGACACCTCCGCGATTCATTACCTTTCCATGCCAGAGGGTGCATTCCTTCTCTCTGCTTTTAGTGACACCAGCCAGGCAGATTTATCAGGTGATATATATTCCTGCATCCCCTGTGTCAGCTGATACCACTCGTGGTTTTTTGTTGTGAGGGCCAAGCCAGCGTGCTTCTCTCATATGCTTGGAATAAGCTTTAACCTTGAAGGTAACTGAGGAATATGTTACATAACTCACCTATGCCTGGTGGTGATGTTGGCATGGGACTGTGCCACATTGCTGTTTCAGCTGGATGTCATTTATAGCAGCTCAGTTCTTGCCTTTGAAGTGATCTGAAGAAATATAACATTGTTGCTTCTAATTAATATCTGTAGTTTTTAGTCTGATAAGGAGGTGTTCTTTCAACTCCACTGTAATTTAAGAGGCAGTACTCTTGCAGATCCTCTTGCAGGTTTTTGGCTTGATTTACCCTGTATTTAAAATGTATGTTCCTTCACATTTGTTTTTAAGTGTTCTAAGTAGGAAACAGATACTACAGGATTGAGTAGAAGTTTACATTGATTTCAAATTCTAGTGTTGTAAGCCAAAAACAATGGAAGATCATGAGGAAGGTCAGAAAAAAGGCA
>VZRX01008214.1:59179-114067 GCA_013398075.1 Notiomystis cincta
TATTTTATTTATATATAATTATAAATGAGTAAGCATTCTGGAGACCATGCAAACTACAATTGTTTGGTGAAGGAATTCTTATTTCAGTGCAAGGTTTTCATTTTTACACAGCCAGGCTTCAAAGTCTAAGCCAGGGTTCTTATGTAAAATTTCAACATTTTATCCCATTGGCAGCTGTATATGTATAAAAATATTAACTTTTTAGCTCAAATGAAAAGCAATTGCCTTTTGTTTCCCAGTAAGAAAAAGCTGAAGCAACTCCTTAATGCTGTTTTTTACTTTCAGTAAAAAATGCAGAATTTTTGCAGCAAGCTGCTTTAGAAGAATATGGACCAGAACTGCATGTTGCTTTGAGAAGCCGAAGAGATGAACTTCACTACTTAAGAAAACTCACTGAACTTCTTTTTCCTTATATTTTGCCCCCAAAGTCAACAGAATGCAGGTATAGAAATCACTTGAGGTTGTATTTTTTGAAGTGTCTGTATGCTATGTAGTACAATAATTTTGGAAAGTGAAAGAATGAACTTTAAAGTCATCTTCCTTCTTAACCCTTTTACGTGATTTTTCTTGGATTTGTCTTTAAAATAGCATGCTTATGGTATTATTAAATCCTAAAATATTTCCCAGTAGTATATGACAGCATTGGAAACTTCACTTAGAAATTTATGCAGTCTAATATTGCTTTGGATTTTTATTTTATTTTATTTTTTTTTACAGATCCCTGGCCCTTCTCGTTAGAGAGATTCTCCCTGGTTCTGTTTTCCTTCCCTCAATGGATTTCTTAGCTGACCCTGTAAGACTTTGGAGCACAAGATGAATCTTAATTTATTCAAAATTACTGTTTACCTACTGTGTTGTGGTACAGCAAATGATGCACAATGACTTACTTGCTGTGCATTTTGACTAGATAAAAGAAAAAGGAGTCTTGTGGCCAATTGTTTTGTTTGTTCATACAAATTAACTCACTGAACTGATGAAAATAAGTATTGCTGTGATCTCTTAAGAAAGTTATTTTTCAATGAATGACTACAACTCCTGTCAAATGGGAGAGTGCTGTGCTAGTCTCAAATTACTATTGCTACATTTAAAAAGGGCTCAATTACTTGAACTCTAGTTCTGTGGATCTTTATAGCAGTCTTATTGAAATAATTTTATTCATTTAATCCTGCACATCAGGGGGCATTTAGTTCTGAAGCTGCAACACTGCCATCCTTGCTTTTATTTTAATCCTTGCATGTATTTTAATAGGCAAAATTGCAGAGCTTATGCAGGCATTGCCTGGCTGCAAACAGAAAGTACTGTAGTGTGGAAGTATTAGTAGCTCATTAGATCTACACTTAGAGTAAAAGTACTTTGGAGGACTTTCTTGCACTGAGTAAAGAATATTTCTGTCCAGGTCTCTTCAGAAATTCCCTGACTTGTTAAAACTTGAGGAGACCATTCAAGGTCAATTCTCAAATGTGTATTCCCAGGCTTTGCTTTTTTTAAAGTATTAATATACTCAGGTTTAAACTTGGGTATATCATAGTTTTGAAATTATCTTAATCTATTTTGTTGAGTTTTCTTTAATACTAATTTTATTTGTTGTATTCTGTTTCTTGCAGGATACTGTCAACCATTTGCTGCTGATCTTCATTGATGATAGTCCAGTGAGTACTGACAAAGTTAAAACAGTGGCATTTTGTTCACTCATGAAAGAAGCTTTCTTACCCAATTGTCATTTTTTTCTGCAGCCTGAGATGGCAACTGAGCCTACTTCTTCATTGGTTCCATTCCTTCAGAAATTTGCCGAGCCAAGAAATAAAAAACCATCTGTAAGCAAAGGCAACATTTACTTCCTTTCCTGTTTTGAATAAGTGTTTTACTTTACCTGCTGATTTTGTTCTACAACTCTTTGCAATATTTATCTACTCACTGAAAGTTTGAAGGTTGGCTGACTGTGTTTTTAACCTACCCAGGTCCTGAAACTGGAGCTAAAGGAGATCAGAGATCAGCAAGACCTTTTATTTCGGTTTATGAACTTCCTGAAACAGGAAGGGGCAGTCCATGTGCTGCAGTTCTGCCTGACTGTGGGTAAGATGACAAATGCGTGCTGTTATTTGATGACATGGAAATCATTCTAATGGAAAACTACAATTTGCATTTGGGTAATTCAGGAAGAAAAAAAATCATTCATATGCCAGGAACAACCTTACTGTGATAAGGAGTAATTTATTTTAATTGCAGTATATTTTTAGTAATAACTATGTGAACAAATCTGAATTATAGTTAATAAGAAGACAGCTATCTTATTACCTAGGACTTTGAGATGTCTTATGTTTCTTTCAGTTTTGAAGTTTTGCAAATTACGTACCTGCTGGAAAATGAGTTGATACTTGTTTGCCAAGCTGATCAAGAAGTGCTTTTTTCTTTCCTTTACTTCTCAGAGGAATTCAACGACAGAATTTTGAGACCAGAACTATCAGATACTGAAAAGATGTCTCTTCATGAGGAAGTACAGAAAATTTACAAAACTTACTGCTTGGATGAAAGCATTGACAAGATTAGATTTGACCCTTTCATTGTGGAAGAGATTCAAAGAAGTAAGTAGGAATTTGAGACGAATAATGCACATTGGAATTTAAACAGCATTCTGTAATAAAGTGAAAACAAATTTTGCTGAATATCATCAATTTTTTTTTTGACAGTTTCAAAAATTATCTCCTTGCTATATGGTGCTTAATCCTTGCTTTGTCAATTTATTTCTATTTTTCATTTGTAAGACTTAAGAGTAGCTAGCAAAATAATCACAAGCTCTGACCAGAAAAAAAACCCCATGACCTTTATATGCCTGTATGTATATCTCTCTCTATTCATACTTAAAATTTTTTTATAGTTGCTGAAGGTCCATATATGGATGTTGTGAAACTCCAAACCATGCGGTGTCTGTTTGAAGCTTACGAGCACGTTCTTTCTCTGCTGGAGAATGTTTTTACTCCTATGTTCTGCCACAGTGATGAGGTAAGTGTGAAGGATTTGAAGAGTGGTCTTTAAAGCAAGATGGTGGCATTTTTAGGATACACTGTTTACAACAGTCACGTCTATGTGGAACTGAAAAATATGGCTTCGTTTTCCCCTTGTGTCAGCATTCTAGAGCTGGACCATTCTCAGTAGGAAAATAGAATTTATTCTAGTCCAACAGTATATCACAGGATAAAAGAAAACTTCATTTTTTGATGTAACAATTTGTATATATTACAGCTATTACGAAGTCCTCTCCACCTCTTCTGTTATGATTGCAAACTTGGTGCAAAAGTAATCTGCCTGATAAATGTAGAACACAATCTCTTTATTTAATTTTAAAAATACAAATATTTAAAGATAAAAAAGTCAGTTTTTTTCAGCATTATGCATTCCAGAAGCTAAAAGTCTAGTGTTTGTTTTCAAGAAGATCACTCAAAGCAATTTACAAGATATTTAAGATTGTTGTGTGATTGGGTTCTAAATGCCACCTTAAGAATTCCCCACACTGGGTTGACATTATCTGCCTAAGGCTTCCTAGTAGGACACACTTTAATCACAGGGGTGAGTCTGAATTCATGTTCCTTTCACAAGTTTGTGTGTAAGTCAGATTTTGTGTTAAGCTTCATGCATTTATTTAAGGCAGAACATATTGATTTGTGCTGGGAGTGGATACTTGCATTACTTGGCATTCATAAAAAGAACATTTCTCAAAAATGGTTTTGATGGTCATCTCTCCCATGGCATCTATAATGCTTCAAATGCTTGACTTTTTAACAAGGAGGAGAGATGGATTTTGGTGCTCAGTTTAATTTCTGCTTTGTGGTTTTAATCTAAAGATTATGTAGGGTTAAATAAGTAGTGCTAGGCTCATGTATTGATTATTGTATGGTTTGTCCTTTTCCAGATTAAAATTCTAAGTGCTAGATTATGGTCAGTTTGGCTTCTCCTTCAGTTCTTGTTTCCTGAATTTTGCCATGTTGTTGCACAGTAGCCTTTACCTCAGTTAATCCAGTGTTTTCTTTGATACCTTATTTGTCTGCTACAGTACTTCAGACACCTTTTAAGAGGAGCAGAGTCACCAACCCGCAATTCAAAGTTTAACAGGTTGGTATGGTGGAACTTTTCAGTGGTTTTCTTTGGTTTTTAATTAAAAGCATCAAAATATTAAACTGTAAGAATGTTGTTATTGCCTGATATTAATATGACTAAATTTTTAGCTCTACTTTTTTGTTTTTAAATTAACAAATTACATACTAAAGATGCAAGCAATATTATACAAGACCATCTCTTCTCTAAGTTTTTTACATTAAAGAATTTAAAATGGGATTTAGACATCAACAGTTGAGAAGAGGGAAGGGAAAAAAATTGTGCCGCGAGGATAACATGAAAATAAAAAATAATAAAGATAACATGAAAATAAAGTGATTTAAATAAAACTGTGATTTAATGAAAAGAGAAAAAAAAAAGATAACATGAAAATAAAGCAGTGATTTAATTGACTGTGTATATATAATATCATTTTAGTGGTGCCAAGCTGTGTCTTCTTGGATTTCAGATGTTGCAGGGATAGGTACAGTGTACCCTATGTCTAACCAACTATAGAATGGGAATCTCCTCTTGTTGTGACAAGGAGGATTTGCCACCTCTACTGTATCAAATGTGTTTTCTGTTCCCCAGCTTCATTGCACAAATGTAGCATCAGAAGCCTTGTTTCTGAGCTTGGCCATATACTTAGAGACCACCTTCATGCTCCTTATGGCCTGTGGAGGAGAAGAGCCTCTCCTGTGGTGGGGATGCGTGATCTTCCACTATGGGCTTGGGCTGGGTTGATAAACCTTGAGGTCTCAAAAGTTCCTGTGTTTCACTTCATGCTGGATGGCTGTGACAGTCATGGATTAGCCCAACTGAATTTCCCTTATGGCCTAACCAAAAGAAGGAAAACTTCTATGAGACAGTCTTTAATTTGAATAAGCTTTCTTTCTTGGTATGAAATAAAATCCATGGTACTGTGGAAGATGCTGATGTTCTCTTCTAGAGGAGTAACAGTGATTCATTAACCTTTTCTGCTTTCATTAGAGTTACACCTGACAGCAAACTCCTCTTTCACAGCCTACTGTGAGATTTGTATTACTAGCACATACCTTACTTCCCTGCTCCTGTTCTTCAAAAATGGCATGATTGTTCTCTTCATTATGTCTCCATTGGTGACATCTTTTATGTAGTCTTTACAGTTTTTGTGCCTCCAGGACTGCAGCTTTGGTGTAGTGCTGTCTCATAGTGGTGCTGGCAAACTTCTGTTTCTTAACAGAGGGGTGTGGAATGAAGGCATCTGGCCCAAACTGCATTCCTTTCCTTCGTGGTACTCCACTGGGAAGGATGACCTTAAACACACTTCAGCTTCTGTTGAAGATGGCTACAGGGTTTCACCTAGATACTTAAATCTTCCTTCTGGTTTCTTCCCCAAAATTATTCATGTCAGGGGTTGGAAGTATTCTGTCATACACTTCTTAAATCTAGTTAAAATATGGGGTTGGAAGTATTCTGTCATACACTTCTTAAATCTAGTTAAAATATGAAAACATATATGTCACCTCTTTGGTGCTTTGTTTTTAAAAACAGAAAGGGGGAAATTACAGGCCCTTTCTACCTAGAGTTTTTGAAATGCATCTCTGGCTACAAAATAGATATTGTTAGGGGCTGTTGCAGCATGTTCTCAAACAGCATCCATAGCATTACTGAAAATGTATCTGGTTTACATTTTAGAACAATTTGAATGCCCTCAGTATATATGGTGATTTATAATACAAGATACTGTGTGTTCCAGAAGTGGTGCCTCAGTGGTTATTTCCATGAAACAGAGGTCCTATCTGCAAGTAGTTTGCCTGTTGCTTTGGAATTTCCCTCTACAGAACTGTGTACAGTCTCTGCCAAGGGGGTGGGGCAAAAACAAGGTTACTTATGGAATTATTCCAGATGTTATTCCATATATTTTGTCCTGCCTTCTCTTTCTTATGGTAGCACTAGTTCCACTCAAAAGTAATTATATGCAAAGAGATGAGTTTTGTGTCCCCTATTTTTGATGTGCTTTGCTCTGGGTACTGCTGGTTAAAAAATCAGATCAAGAAGTAGGTATGAAATCCCAGTGGATTGTGCATGGGGGTAATGTGTTGAAACATTTCCCTTACTGCAGGACAAGAAAATTACAGTTTCTAGAAAATACAGGTGGGAAGGTAGGAAGAAGTGACTGTCTGTGTAATTTTTTATTTGAATCACTTCTTTGAACTGTACAGAACAATCAGCCTTTTGCAGACAGATAGGACAAGTGATGTGTTAGGAAAACTGCTAAGTCAATAGGTGGGCAGTGTCAAGGGTTTCTGGAGTGTAAGTCACATTGAGGGTGTTCTGACAACTTGATAGCTGACTGTGGTTGTCATCAGTTTTTACTCAGTAGCTGAGGTTTTGTACTTAGTGTTTAATGTGTGTGGCCAGTGATAGCTGGTGTTCTGAGTTCTAGTTCTGTCAACTTAATTTGGATAGTGTGGAAGAGGCAACAAGAATTCCCTCTCCCTCTCTCACATTTATGTGTTTATAATACATTACTACATTACTTAAATGCAGCCTGTGTCAGAAGTCTAACAAAGAAAGGAAAGCTGTTATGTAGTATAATTTCCCAGATTTCTGGATTGCTGTATATCTGTCTTGATTTTCTATGTACCATAACCACAAAGAGAAATAGACACATCCTGGTTTCTCATATTTGGATAGCAGTGAAATTAAAGCATTTTTCAGGCTAAAGGACCATGTAGAAAAGATACTAACAATTTCAGGGAGCGGTTAGGAGTAAAACCCATGGAATTAAGTCTGTGAAAAGTTCTGTGCAATGTAATATCATCATCATTTCTAACTTGGTAGGTTATATTTCCAGTTTCACAGTTAACACAGCCAAAGACAGTGTAAGATGTCTTACAATCAGACCCTTCTGTAAAACAAAATCTAAAAATTTCATCCCTATCAGTAGCTCCAGTGAATTCTGTGTGTGGTGACAGTGTTTATAGTTAATTCATTTAAACATCTTGATTGGAATTACTGGGCTGATGTCTGAGACATATGTACCAGGTTATGTAGAATGTCAAAAATATGTGACAGTCCTTTAAATCTGTGAAATAAAAATTGAAAAAACATACTTTAATTTTTAACAGTGGCTTTTACTTTACCTAATACAGATAGTGTACTGTATTATATATGTATATACTGTAAGAACACAGGAGGGAGAGAGTGTGTATTATTACATGAAATGAGTCCACAACCTTTTCATTGTATTGGCCAAATTAACTAGATTCCTGCATGACTTCTGTACATAGGTAACAGGAAAAGTTAGCTGCCTATTTGGCACTACAGATAACTGAAGAATGTGAGTTGTTCTCTGTTAGTTGGTGGTTGCTTGTGCTGAATCTCCTGACAGTGTTAAATTCAAAGGCCAAGCTTGTGATGATATGTGCAGGTGCCATTCACATTTCACTTTCTTAGGATTCTAAGTCAGGAACTCCCAATTGTACCACCTCTTTTCTTAATCCATGGTGATGGTCAAAGCCTATTCAGTTTTATTGGGATAGGTCTGTGAAATTTGGTTTGGTTTGGGTTCTTTCATTGTTTTGGCTTTGATTTATTTTTATTTTCTGCTGGGCTCTGAGGTAATTTATTTGCCTGTTGTTGCAGAAGTAGCCTGAGTTTGGATGACTTACGGTAAGTCTATCTAACACTCAATAAATGTTGTGTGTTAGTTGTGCTGCATCTGTCATGACTTCATCATACAGCCTTTATAACAGTAATTAACTGTTCATTTTATTTACAAAAGACATGAGTGTCTTCTCTGGACTGAGGTGCATTTCTCCTCACAGAAAGCTTTACTCCCCATGTCCTCTTCACAAGTGTTTAGAAATTGCTTAGTTATTAATGTCACATGTTTGCATTACCTTAACAGTGTTTGCTGTACATTAACGTTGTTTGCTGTTAATAGTTTGTCTGTTGTCATTTGTTTTGAAATATATTTGCAGAGCTTGAAACTTTTTTTTTTATTATTTGTGACTGCTAGGTGCTCCAAAATTTCCTTTGCTCCATGTCATATTTCCAGATCCTCTTTGAGGTGTTATCCATTTACATGCTTGTTTTATCTTGCAAGGTGTATTTGGGGTGATCATTGTCTAACACTGCATGCCAATACAACCATTTTCTGATTTTTAAGTACTCAAACCCAACAGTTGCCCAAATTAGTTCTCTCTGCAGCTTCTCTTGTGGCTGTTACAGGTTTGATGACAGCATATGCTATTTTGTATAGTCTGCTGTAGGTAGTATGTGAGCACTCATTAATGCCTTAGGAGCTGTTCAGTGGTTTGTTTTCTCATTATTCATGCCTCTTTAAATACATGGTATCCAAACTCAGAAAACAATCTTTTCTTTATGGACTTCTCCTTAGAATTTATCAGAGCATCACTGTGACACAGATGGCTCAAAGTAGTCTTGAGGGGAAGTTTTTAAACTAAATTTTGCAGGTTAAGAATCAAGGCAATTAGATGCTTTTATATTTTATGTGCCAGTTCAGCATGTTGAGCCATAACTTGTTTGATTATTGAGCAATAAGGAGTTCTTGAGATACAAATGCAACTCATTGATTTTTGAGTGTAGCAGTATGTGCTCAGCATTTCTCCTAATTAGGGATTTCAGTCAGCCAAAGGAAATGGTACTCTGACTTCACATGCATGTTAATATCTAACTTGTGTGATGTATACAAGTGGTCCTTCTTGACCCAAAGGGGCTCACAGCATCATCCTTCAGCTGTGTAGCCCTGTCTCACCACCTGCCAAGACCTGTTCAGTGCACTGAATGGGGCAGGCATCCTGTGGGAAAATGATTTTGCAACCATCCATGATTAAAGAATGTCACAGTGCACAGTGGACTACCACAGTCTTCAGCCTGCAATTCCCTGTTATAGAGTGAACAGTAATTGTAATTTTTTTAATGTTAGGTATGTGTTACTTTTGGAATGTTGGAAAAAAAAGTGTTGCAAGCTCTTGTTATCACATCATTCTTCAGGAACGTTGGAGCCTGTAGACTCTGCACAGATGGCCCTGCTGAGAAAGCAATTATAGAATGATGGTCTAATAATGCTATTATATGGATTAGCACTAGAGGGAGTGGGATATTTTTCCAACGAGTTTTGGACATATATATATTTGTTGACAGTAGCAGAGTTGACAGGTCTTAAAAAAATGTAGTCTCAGATCTAAACTGGCTGCCTCCTGTCATCTTCATCTCTTGAACCTGCCCCTATCCTAGTCCCTTCTCTTTCCTTCTACCTAACCTGAAGGTCTTTCTTTTATTTCTGCTTAGCCAGTGAATCTGTTAGATTTTCATCCTGTTGCTTTTTTTTGTATATATTTTTTATTGCTCCATTTCTTTGAAATGTCAAGTCATCCTGTTTGTCCATCTCTGCTAACATGCACAGATTTCTTTTCCAAGCTCATCTGATGTGATTTGTGCTCAAAGATTTTTGCAAAGCACTCCTGTGTTCTCTCCATGTAGTGTGGAGAGTGTCTGTGTACCCTCTCATTTACCAGTGTTTGTTATGAATTTGTCTCTTCTGTGCAGATCCTCCCATCCTAGTTTGTCACTTTATACTGGTCCAGTTCAGTGATTGCTTTTTATTCCTGTGGCATAATCTTTGGGTTCTGTGTTGGGGCTGGAAGGGTTGGTTCCCAGCTGTCAGGTTGAGTTCTGGCTCCATGTAGCTCAGACACAGGTGAATGCTGTCTTCACCTGGAGCATGATCAGTGTGGGAAAAAACAGCTTTGAGACTGGAGTCCTCCTATTGAATCATTGACCTTGTGCAAATCAATGTTCTTGCTCAAACTCTTGAGAACTGTACAAGTTTTCACAGGAATGATGAAAACTTCCTTTGAGGCCAAGCCAGAGGTCTGAAATACTAGCCTTCCAGAAAAGCTAGTTTTGTCTGATTGAGGTTTGGGTTTTCTAGCCCAGTTTTGGAGCATTTGAACAAGATTCAGTTGGATTCCCAATGTGAAACAGCTCAGTTCAGCACAATAATGTGTAGGAGAAGTTGTTCAAGATGGAGAAAAATTGTGCAAATACGGATTTAGACTGCAAGCAGCCAAGCAGCCTTATCTTTGCATAGAAGAAAGAATTAAGATAGATGGTGCCAGTCTGCTTCTGGAGCTGAATTTTGGAGCTGATATGAGATAGAAAAGGGAAAAGATCTGGAAAAACAGTGGGTTATTTACACTACTTTGGTCATGTACACAGTCTGTGTAAAGTTATAAACAGGAAACCTGTTAGTAACATGCACTTGCATGTTTGGAGTCAGCAGTTGATGTTGTCTGCATGGTTTTATGGATGATGAAAATGCTTTACCTGCTCATTGCTGCTGTTCCCTTTGTACTCCCTTCCAGTAGGCAATAGTTTCTTGTCTTAAAGGAAAAAGAAACAGGATTTTTTTTTTGTTGTCTAAAGTACTAAGTGTTCATCTGATATCAGTCCATAAATTTGTTTTGAATGTTTGATTCTGCAGTTCACTGTATTGATTTTTAACTTTTCTCTCAACTGTATATATATTGAATCACCATAAGTAACCTCAGGCTGATTCTGTATTCAGCAGAAACATTTTCCTTTCCAAAATTAGTACTAGCATTTCTATGCAAGAAATAATCATCAGTGTCAGGACTTGTGTAAGGGCATAAGAATAATACAAAATCTGTTCTCTCAGTAAGGGGTGTGCTTGTTGCCCAAGTTGGTTTTTTTTCAGTACCTGGTTTGTTGGTTTTTGGACACTTTGTTGTAAGTGGCAAGATTTTAAAAGCTCTTCATCTTTCAGTCAGACTGGCTCTTCAAGCCAGGATTCTTCAGTTGCATCTGTTTTGTCTCATGCTCAGTCTTGCTCCTTGCACATTTCTTTTGCCTGTGCCTACTGCTTAAAAACTGAGATCTGTCTTGAATGCTACATGCTTGTAAAATGTCATTACAAAATGCATCTACACTTGGCAGAAGGATAAATATTTAAATACGAGTACATGGAAAAGGACAAAGTTAATGACCTACTTGATGTGCATGCCTCTGGCAATACCACAGTTTCTGCTGTCAAAACAAAGTTGTTTTACCTAGCTAATTGTTTATTCTGTGTCCTGAATTAATAGGATACTATTGTAAGAGTTTACTTGTGGTTAAGCATATGGAAATCCCATGTCTCTTAAAAGTGTAATCAAGAAATTTTGCTGATTGATCAGAGAATAGATTTACCATAAATGAATTTTAATTAAGTGGAACTGTAAATATATTTGCTACCTGTTTATAGAGTTGTTTTTCTTATCTGCAAGTGGTATGCAATGGCCTAATGAGCAGCTGTCTAATAATATGCCTTCTGTTGTGAACTATGGCTTCTGTAATGCTAGGACCACACAGAAGAGAGGAGAATCATTTGGAATCAGCAAAATAGGGAACAAAATAAAAGGTGTATTCAAGAGTTCTGCAATGGAAGGAGCTATGCTGCCTAACTATAACTTAAACGAAGGAGAAGATGACTTTGTGAGTAAAACTATTAAATTTTACTTGAAGTCTTCGTTGCGCTTGGATTTTTTTTTTCTCCTTTTTACAGTTTTCATGTGCTGGCTTCTGATTAAGTTGCCTTATCTTCCCTGTATTCATTCACAAGCCAAGGTCACAGCCTCATTCATGTGCTTCTGAGCTTATTGTTCAAGTACGGAGAAGTACCAAAAGTAGCTGTGTCAGATATTTTTGTAAGCAGTGATTTTTTTCTTTAATTCTGGGTAGTGAGGTGTGCACAGGACTGCATGCATGGCTCTTCATCTGCAGCCTGCCACAAGACCTTAAACCCATAAATAACATAGTGGAGAAACTGCTGCTGAGTTGGTCTGTGAGGCACATCTTCTCTGTAGATCAGGAGCCAGCAGTCCTTTCTCGGTTGTCTTGGGTGTCTCTCCCAGTTAATGTTTTTCTTCCACGCTCAACAGCCATGAATAGAGCCAATGGCAGAATTTACTGCATGGAACATTGTTACCTGAAGCACAGCTGAGGACAAATGGAACGTTTTAAGAAGGGAAGAGGAAGGAGTGAGTTAGAAGCAGAAGGTAGATTGTTAGCAATTCCAATAGAACTGGAGATGTCTCTGTTTGAATCCTTGCAGATTGAAGAAGGTGTTATGGTGATGGAAGATGATTCTCCCGAGGAGGCTGTTACCACCCCAAATACACCCCGCAACCTTGCTGCGTGGAAAATCAGCATCCCATACGTAGACTTCTTTGATGATCCCTCCTTGGAAAGGAAAGACAGAAAGGAGAGAATTCCTGTATTCTGCATTGATGTGGAGAGAAATGATAGAAGGGCAGGTATGCAATGTTGTGGATAACCAAATTGGCATTTGAAAGTGAACTCAGAATATTCTGGTGTGCTGTACTCTGATGGCTCTTGCCATTCTTCTGATTTCAAAATAATGGCTTGAAAGGTCTGAGGAAATGAGTTTGAGAGACAAATGATCACATTTAGCATTTGCAAGTTGAAAACTGACTCCTCAGCGTGAATCAGTTCTATTTAGACTTCATGCCAAAGTTTGAAATGTTCTCTTTCCAAAAATACTTATCTTAAAATTCATATTAATAAACACCTGGCATATTTTGCTTTTCACCCATTCTGAACTTTGGAATAATGAAAAACAAATAAGTTTTTATATAACCTTAAAATTAGTTCTTAGGAAATGAAAATGTTTTGCTTATTAGGAATCATCACGGCTTGCAGTTAGTTTATCAGTGTCTAGATAGCATATATCCATGTGAAGTGGGGGAAAACACCATCATCCTAAGGCTGCATGGATTTGTGTTAGTGAGACTAATACTTCCACAACAAGCAGAAAGTATTTAAGAGGCATTTAGTGTTATCTTTAGTGATAGGATTAAGAATGATCAGCATTTGAGCTGGTGGTGCAGAGGACTGTACTCAACAAGTACTGTTTTTGTAAATCATTTGATTAAAAGTTTGAAAACAGATCTCATATAGTCAGTCATTATAAATGTTGAAGTTATGCAGCACTCCATTGTTTAGATTGTAGGGATCACATAAATTAGGTCATAATTAGCTTGCTAGTACCCTATCTGTCTACCAGTTCTGCATTTTACTGTAACACCAAAAGTACCTTAAAGTTTATGTTACAACAACAGGGGGGCTAATGTCACTGAGGTTTTTCTTATGATAATCCAGCATATGCTTGCTGTTGCTGATTTGTCTCTCAAGAGCCATAAACCTGGTTTATGTTTAATTTTTTTTTCTCCAGTTGGACATGAACCTGAACACTGGTCTGTCTACAGGAGGTATCTTGAATTTTATGTGCTTGAATCGAAGCTTACAGAGTTTCATGGTATGTTCTCCACCATTTGGAAAGCCATTTTCCCCCTTCCTGGATTATCATCCATTACTTAGCTGAAATTTAAAATAATAAAATCAGTGTTTACTGCATTACAAGAATAATTTAATCTCCTTGGTATCTTTATTAGGTACATTTCCTGATGCTCAGCTTCCCTCAAAGAGAATCATTGGCCCCAAGAACTATGAATTCTTAAAATCCAAGAGAGAGGAGTTTCAGGAATATCTTCAGGTATCAAACAAACATTTGAAGCAAAGAATATTCTAAAACTAATGATACAAAACTAATAAAAGAATATCTGGGGTTTTTCTGTTTGTTTGTTTGTTTGTTTCCAAGTAACTTTATATTTAGAGAAAGGATTCAAGTGGACAATGTTAAAGTTTCACATGACTGAAAACAAAAATCTCTTGCAAACAGCAATATCTGTGGCAGTATAATGCTCTTTGAATATCTTTTTACTATACAGAAATGGATTTTTAAAGATCAGTTTTAAAGTACTTCTTTTGTTCCTTCTGTCTCAAAGAAACTTCTGCAACATCCAGAACTAAGCAACAGCCAGCTTTTAGCTGACTTCCTTTCTCCTAATGGAGGAGAGACTCAGTTTCTTGACAAGATGTTGCCTGATGTGAATCTTGGTATGTAATATGCTACTTGTTTATATTGACAAATAGTAATGCCATGGATGCTGTAATTGAGCTCTGTGATTTTATGAATGTCAGTAATAATGAGTAGATAACTCTTGTGAATGTGGGAAATTAGAACTCTGCTCCTTAACAGCCCTTAAAATTATAGCTCAGCAAGCAAGATATGCTGGTACTTCCCTCTTGAAGAAAAAGGACATTTTGAAATTTTGGAAAAAGGTGTTTTAAGTGGTTGCTTTTGAATTTTTGTGTCAGCAAGCAGGATGATAAGGTTTCTCTTAATAAATTTCATAGTTCAAGAAAATTTACGGTATTGTCACAAGTCAAATCTGCCTGTGCCTGTCATTGTTTGAAGATGAGGTGTCATAAACACTTACAGAACTACCTTTGGATTTTAATTGATTAGAATCCACTTACTTTATTCTGAAAACTACAATATTTGATATTTCTAGTATTAGCTAGTGTTTACTGTAATGCATTTCCAGTCTGAGACTGTGCTTCGCTTCCATAAAGAGCATTGTAACAGCTCTTGGCATTTCAGTAGGACTTTTTGTGAGGATGAGAGTTTTTGTTATTATCATTTGATCACTGTACATACCTTCCAATTTTAATTGGAAAAATTAAATTGGTAAATTCCAAATTTAATGACATGTAGATAAGAAAAATATTACTGTAACTGTAGTGCTTAAAATAAAACTAGTCCTGGACAGATCTATTTTTCAGCATTCAAAGTCACTGTGCCATATCAGGACACAAGAGCTGATCTTTAAGGCCACAGCTGTGACCTGTCCAGTTTAGAAAATTCTACTCACCAGGCTTTTCAAAGCTGGTTTCCCTCAAAATCCCTACAGATTTGCTGGGTTTTCCACAGAAAGAGGAGAATCTGAGTCATCTTGGTTTCTTCTGTGATAAGTGTTTATGATTTGTCTAGACTAATTTGTCTGTAATGATATTTCTAGTAATTTTATCTGTAATGGTATTCTAGTAGTACTGCTGTTACAGTGCTAGAGCTATTTATGTTTAAGCCTCCAGAAAAGTTTAAGGTAGATCTTCAGTACTTTATTGTGAGTTTTTTAAAAGTATTTGTACAATCTAATTTGTATATTTTTAAGTATCTTTTATTGAAGAGTATTGAGCACTAAGTTAACAAACTGGTTATGTGCAAGATTATTTTCATAGGTTTTTGTGCCAAATTAAAATAAAACCACCAAAATTTTAAAATTACTGTATTTTTAAATGACTACTAGAAAATGAGTACATAAAATGTAGTAGAGCAAAATGTCTTTTAAATCAGACAGTGATAACAGAAAACGTTTGTTTGTTTGTTTGTTTCTAATTATAGGTAAAATCATAAAATCTGTTCCAGGAAAGCTGATGAAAGAGGTAAGTCTTTCAGGTTGCCAATATCTTAATTTCATTAGCTAATTTTATGAGATTCCTAAGTTACAGGCTAATCAAAACTGTGTTTGAAAATTCTTTTTTTGTTGTTTTGGTTTTCATTTTCCTATAATTATACAAGTGACGAGTCACTCATGTCTTTTTTCAGAAAGGTCAGCATTTGGAGCCATTCATCATGAATTTTATCAATTCCTGTGAATCTCCCAAGCCTAAACCAAGCAGGCCTGAACTTACCATTTTGAGTCCCACTTCTGAAAATAACAAGAAGGTACAGTAAGTCATGTTCCTTTCCCATTTTACAGAATGGGGAAAACTGACTATACACTTTCTCTCATACTAGAACTCATGAAATAAAATTTTTTCAGATGAAGCTAAACTGGCAGGTGCTGTCTAGGAATGCAGACACTGAGGGTGTTCAGTCCAAAGGCAGACTGGAATAACACACTTTTCCTACTCCCCAGATACATGTGGCATAGACTTGAGCAGTTCAGTTCTGCACTTTCACTTCTGTTGAGAGACATGACATCTTTGTGCAGATGTGCAGCCTTCCAGTTCCTGAGGGAAGCCCACAAGAAAGATGGAGTGGGACTTTTACAAGGGGAAATGGAATTGAGAGTAGGTTTAGATTAGATATTAGGAGGAAATTTGTAACTGTAAGGGTGGTGAGGTGTTGGAACAGGTTACCCAGAGAGGCTGTGGATTCCTTGTCTCTGGTAGTATTTAATGCCAGATTGGATGGAGCTCTGAGCAGCCTGGTCTAGTGAAAGGTGTCCCTGCCCATGGCAGAGGGTTGGGACTGGATGATCTTTGAGATCCCTTCCAACCCAGGCCCTTCTGTGGTTCTGTGCTCTAAGTGCTGTGCAGTAGTCAGGCCCCTCACTCCTGGTGATGGAGGTGAATGCCAAATGTGTGTACCAGGACTGTGTGAGCTGCCTGTATGGAGTCAATGTGGAAGCCAAAGAGACAGAAGGTTGGTGCTTCTGGAGTGCCCACCTGTGAGAAGAACATGTTACCTCACAGCAAGAGGTTTTTGGTAAATGGTAGTGGATTTCCAGCTTATGCTTGTTTTGCCACAGTGTTCTCATGTATCTTTTCTAGCACAGATCTGTTTATTCCAGTTTCGACATGCTGGACTCTTCTGGGATTACAGTGCACGTTCCCCAGTGCTTGTGCTGCCATGAGTAGGGTACACTCAGGCTCCCTCTTCCTCAGCAGGCTGAATAAGAAATGCCTGAAGGTCTGTCTGGGCAGGCCCAGTGAGAAATGTGCCTAATGCTCTGACAGATCTTCTGCATGCTCCTTCCTTTTGAATGTTCCTGGGGGGGGTGTGTATGTTTGTGTGTTTTAAATACTGGTGGAAATGCTTCTAGTTAAAAATGCAGGATGAATGTGGGTAGTGAACCCTAGTATAACCAGGAGCAATTGGGTTTCATCCTGTATCAGATCCACTAGATTAAGAGTTACCAACCTGCCTGATTGAACAAAACCAAGTGAAGAAAACCCTCTGCTTCCCCCTCCTAGGGGGACTAGCAGGATTTCTGGCCCTGTTTCTGTTCTGAATGTCTGTAAGCAGCTTGATCATCTTTTTTGTCAGACTTGCTATAATAGGTCAGGACTTCTCAGCTGATGCAGACTTTTCAAAATATGCCAAAAAAGGCATTTTTCTGCTGGCTTGTGATGGCCTGCCAACAGCAATAAAAGCTGCTTTTGGAACACCAGCAGTGTAATACATGTTTTTGAGTAGCTACTTGGAGGAAGACGTGGTCGCTCACACTGACTGACGTGATTCAGACACTGCACACAATCTTTCTTCTTACCATTTTGGTATAGTCCTCTGTACTTTTGAAATGAGCAGGAAGAACAGGAGAGCTTCGTGCCTCTGGCTGTAGATATTGTTCATAGCCATGATATTGCTTTTGTACAGGTCACACCTGTGCTGGAATGTAGGGGTGTATGTTTGCATATGCACTCACCATTGAGTAACTTTTTTTTTTGAGGTACTTTATGTGGGTATTCATGCTTCCTTTGCTTGTTTTTCCCAATAAGAAATGATAGCCTATTGTACAAGGGATTACTTTGGTCTTTTTCTTAACATTTTTCTTAACACAGGCCTTTTATCTTTTACTGACTTCAGGAGCTTGATTCCCATTATTAATCAATACTAATTCATGGGATTTTGTAAGCCTTTTAAGAATATTTCTTGGTTATAGCCATAATTACTGTTTAATCTTAACGATACAAATAATGATAGCACTGAGGTTTGTGGTGTTAGTCTCAAATATTAACATGCACAGAAACATGTGAAACAAAATCCTGTGCTTATCTGAATTGTGGGTATAATCTCAACTTCTGTGCTAGATAACCAATGGTTTTCACTTGAATTTCTTCTGAGCCGATACTGGAAAGTGTAGAACATGGGAGTACAGGTGTAATGCCACTTTGTAATGCTGCTGCAGTGCACTGTAGATTGCATTCTGAAATGCTTTCCAAGTGTGACTCTGACCAAGCAATCATTACTGTTTAAGGTGCAACACAGATTATCCATGTATGGAGGTACAATCAGCATTCAGAAGATGCTGCTTCTGGTTTGGGGTGAAAGTGGAAATAACACTTGGAAGTTAAAAAGCTTTGCCCTAAGCTGGCCTTCATGTTTAATTTTTTTATAGGTTACCTACCAGATTGCTGTTAATGATTTAGTTTGGCCTCCAGACACTCCTCTGAGCCTATGTCAGCATTGCACAATGGGCTGCTTTGAGTTGGCTCAGTATGTATCACCTTTGTCAGGTGGTGGGGTGTATCTACAAAATAAAGGAGGCTCTTGTTTAAGCTGCAATTCTACAGCTAAGGTTTTTCTGCTGTTCTGGTTTCAGTATTAATGAGGATTTAGACTTCAGTTTATATTCAGTTTTAAACATCATACCAGGGATACTTCCCTAGAGTAGGTGTCAATAGTTATGTGTTCTTTTTAGGTTTGTTACATTCCTGAATACCAGTCATCCACCAGGGCATTAACCATATTTGCCCTTTTATGTAATTTATGTAATAACTTGGTGTTGTTTAGTTTGAGTGAACCTTGTGAAGGTAATACCAGCAGCTCAGCACTTGACAAAAGAGAGGACTTGAAGGAGTACAGGTCAAAAACCTGACTCTTGCCACATGTCCTGATGTAATTTTTCCTATGAGTGCAAAGCATTCTGTTTAGAGACTTGAATGATTCAGAGATTGTTGTGATTTGCATGTTTTTGCCTTTATTTATTTTGGGGAGAATTGCAGTACAGAAAGTGAACCACATATAAGCAAATTACTTCCTGTTCCGGAACTAATTTTATTTTGGGAGTGGTAAAAAAAACCCTCTGTGAGTGGCAATCACCTCAACCCTAGGCAATTCTATGATTATGTTGCATTTGCTTCTACTTTTAGGGTTTTTTTTAGAACCCTGGCATAAACTTTTGAACTTTCTTTTCATAATACAGAGTATTTTGCATAAATCCTATCTTATCTCTAGATTAACTATTTTGGGGGTAAATTAATTTAAAATAAACTGTCAGTGGGGATTGCTAGGTATTAAAGATGGAAAGCATCAGGATTTAGAGACTTTTTCCTTTCCCTTTGTTGGAATTCACAGACTTGGGGGCAGGGGAGGCAAGGACTGCTACCTAGGTGGCTTTGGACTCCTTTTGATGTGCAGGGAAGAGTCTCTTGGAGTTTTGCAGGAATTGGAGTATCTTTTCAGAAAGAGCCAAAGGCAAGGAAATAGAGGGATCAGGGAGGAAGGTGATGACATAGAAAATAGAAGGCTAAAGGAATGTAATTGAGAAATGAGATAAATGGGAAGAAACCCAAGTAACTTAGAAAGATTCATGAAGATTTTACTATAAATAATTAAGCTGATGGGGGAAAAAGATATATTTCTATGTAAAAAACTTGTATATTTTGTCTAGACACCATTGTATTTATTTCAGAGTGGAAACCAACAGGAACTTTTAGGACTACTTTACTGTTGTAGGCTTCCCTTGTGATTTAAGGCAGACAAACTCCATATCCTTTTAGCCCCTCCTTTTCAGAACAGAGTACATCAAGGAAATCAGAGTCTGTGATAAAAGTCTAGATGCATACAATCATACAACTGTTTAGGTTGGAAGAAGGTAGTGGGAGCAAAAAGGCTCATGAATTAATGTTTCAGTGCCAATTTGTTCTGAACCCAGGTATTTTGGTGGTTGTGTATCTTGGCAGCATGTCAAGTGCTCTTTATTAGAAAGTGAAGGATTTGAAAAAACAAAACCAGAAACAATGAAACAAATCAACACCCCATATCAGTTCTTTGAAAGCTGTGAAAAGAAGCTACTTTATAAAAGGAAACCAACCCAAAGAACTGGTTTTGCCATGCTTTTGCCTTTGAGTGCAAGGATTTCAGTCTTATGTTTCTGTTTTTAGCTTTTTAATGATTTATTCAAGAACAATGCAAACCGGTCTGAGAATACAGAAAGAAGACAAAATCAGAACTACTTCATGGAAATGATGACTGTAGAAGGAGTCTATGACTACTTAATGTATATTGGTAAGAAGTGATTTCTCTTAATTATTCATATACTTCATGCCAAAAACGAAGTCACAGTCTCTGGTAAGAAATGAAATTCTGTTGTAGCACTCATATATAACTCAGCACTTTCAGGCTAATATACAACTTAGTAACGTTGTCATTCCTTAGAAGACTTCATTGTGGTGCTAAAATGTCATTTATCATTCATCAGTGCTTAGTTGCTTTGCTGTGTCTCTTTCTTTCTGCATCTCAGTACTAGGAGTTTATGAGAGTAGGTCCCATCCCTTTTCTCAGGTCTGCTTAGGCTGCTTGTGGATTCTGGGAACTGGAATTGTTAAATTAATAGAAACAGTAAAGGAAGTATATGATAAGCACTGTGGAGAATACTGAAATTTTCAGTGCTGCACTAACAAAACTAAAATATTATTTTATTGCTTGCAATCTTTTTTTTCCTTTTCTTTTGAGTAAATGATTCTTTTATCATGAATTTTAGGAGAACCTCCTGTATGTTCCTACTCATAGCTGTTGCTGTAACTTTGCAGGTAGGGTAGTTTTCCGCATTCCTGACTGGCTGCATCATCTCTTGATGGGAGGAAGAATTCTCTTCAAAAATACACTGGAACTCTACACAGACTATTACTTGCATAACAAGTTGGAACAGCTATTTGAGGAGAACCGATTGGTTTCTCTGATAACACTGCTGAGAGGTTAGTAATACTTACACCTTTGATGAAAAAATACAGCTTTAGTCGGGTGTTTGAAATCCATGAAGTCTCTGAGTGCTGAACTTTGCAGTGCTTGACTAATGCTGGTGGAGTATTAAAAATCATGTGGGCCTGGACTAACTTCAAAGCTTGTTGTGGAAAGATGTGGAATCATCTATGTTGTCTGTCAGTGATGATTACAGAAAAAGAAGTGTTATGAATAGTAATTTGATGACATGTGCAAGGAGAATTAAAAAAAACCAGAATAAAGGTGGTTTAATGTATCAATGCAAATGTTTCATGCAGTCTTCAAGTTACTTCACTTGTGTACTACATCAGTCTTTTATTGTTAAGTTTTTCCCTTTGTTGTGGTCAGCTCTTGAGAGGGCATGAGAGTTCCTGACCTTCAAATAAGGAAAGGAGAGAGAGACTAAAAAAATTTTTAAATTACTTCACTACTGTAGAGTATTACCTGACTGCAGTGTGATCCAAACAATGCCTCTGGCCAAAACTCTGGAGTTAAGACAGCTCTGTCCTTATCAAACCAAAAATGAAGCTTGTGAAAGGCAAAAAAAGGAATGCAAATAAGACTTTCAGAGCCTAAAACCAAAATTGAGCACCTGTTATTTCTGATGAATAGCAATTCTTCCTTTCCCATTCATAGGTAAATTTGAAGGTTTTGACAGTTCCAGACAGTGTTTTAGCACAAGGTATAAATAGTGCTTATAGTAAGTAAGGAGATCATGACTAACCTAAAGTAAAATTGATCCAAACTTAGAAGAGAATGCTTTAAACTTTGAAAAGAATGGAAACATATTGTGAAATTATGATTGTCCTTCAAACATGTGAGGTATTCTGGACTTGATCTGGCTAATATAAGCAAAAAGTATGATCTGACAAGGCCAGAATTCCCTTCTAATCAACATAATGCAGAGGAGGAGTTCAGTTTTGAAGCCACAATCTAAAACAGTTGTCTGTCAGGGATATGTAGCTGCCTAAAGGTGTTATTTGTTCAATGTGTCTTTGCTGCAGATGCCGTGTTCTGTGAGAACACCGAGCCTCGCTCCCTCCAGGATAAACAGAAACGAGCAAAGCAGACTTTTGAAGAAATGATGAGATACATTCCAGGTTCTGTATTCCATGGCTGCCTGTATGAGTGTAGTGAATTGTTCAAGCAGATATTTAGCTCAAATACTGTCACATTATCTTTTCAAGTCAAATTACAGATTGCAATTGACTGGAGTACCAGGTGTAAAAACCCAACAGTTCTATTTTGTCACTTAAGTGTTGCTGACTAAGGTTGTAGCATAGTGGTTAATAAAGACATGGTGATGGAAATTAAGAGCTTTACACATGTACTTAATACCATAATTTTTCATCTTTTGAATGTTCCTATGGTTTGTATTTTATCCAAGTGAAAACTGTGTTTAAAAAGGCACATGATTAAGCTGGAAGGTACATCCGAGCTCCCATTACACTGTAGAAACTAAGGAAGAGGAGCTCATTTAATTGAAAATAATTTTTAAAAATCAGCTTGTGGTTTATTAAACAGTGCATTAGAACAATATATTGATGTTATAAAAGCTGTAGTAATTACTTAGGTGTGGAGCCCTGAAGGAGAGGGAGGAGGAAAGGATGAACCCAAAAGTGTTGGATTTTTTTCCATTCATCATTTGAGACAGAAAAATATTGAACTATTTCTTTAATTTAAACAGGTTTTTTTCTTGTTAATTACTGGAGTTCTAACACTGCATCATAAAACTGCTTTGCAGTGCTTCCTCATGACTTGTGTATTTGTTTTTGGAATTTGCTCTAGATTTAATAGGCAAGTGCATTGGGGAAGAGGCTAAATACGAAGGTATCAGGCTTCTGTTTGATGGACTGCAGCAACCAGTGCTCAACAAACAGGTAACTCATAGTGTGTGACAAACTTGCCTTTTGGCACAGGATTTCCTGAACTGAATGTTTGGTGTTGCACAGGAGTGGGCTGTTACTCAGAATTAAGAATAGAAAGCAGTAATTTTGTCTTGGAGTGTCCTTAATTTTCTGTATTTTCTTTTAGTTAACTTATGTTCTGCTGGACATTGGGATTCAAGAACTCTTTCCAGAGCTGAGTAAGGTATATGCTAACACTGTTCAAGAACAGCAGAATTCTTCAAGCTGCTACTGAGTCTGGTCACTGGTGCATTTTTGCTGTTGTTCTTTATTATTAATATTAATTCTAAATTTTGGGGAAAATATATATTTTTCTAATATGTTAAAATAATTGAAATCTGGATTACTTCTGTTTTGGTTGATTATCTCTTTGCAAATCAGCTCGGGCCCATTTGTTTCGCATGCTGCAAGTCTGAGCTGCCTTTCAGTAGACTTGGACAGACCAACCAGCAGTGCCTTTCTCTTTGATTGATTTATCTCCACTCTATTTTATGCATTTCCCAATTTAGGAAGGGAATTCTGCATGCACAGCTCAGGCCAAGCTGCAGCATTTTTCTTGAGATTATCTGGCAGGAGGATTTCTTACCTCTAGTTTGGTCACTGCAATGTGAACTTCAGCTATCCAGATGAAGGAGAAACAAATTGCTATCTAAATGCATTTACATATGTATGTATTTACATATATCAAACCTTCAGAGTTTTTACATAGTAATTTTACAGTTTGGTGTTCATGGCAAGCAGGAGATACCTGCTAGTTAGCTAATACCAAAACAAAACCCCAAACAAATTTTTAAGAAACCCTCACTAACAATAAATGTTTGTTGCATGAACCCTGTGCCTGAGAACTGCAGAGTGCCAGCAGTGATTTGTTTTGCATGGCAAACAGAAGCAAATACAAGATATTGGAACAAGCTAGGACACTTCCATTGTTTTCATTGAAATGAGGCTGGCTCAGCAAGTCTGACCTACTTTGCACTTCAGCTCTGTAGCTGCCCTCCTCAGTCCAGTGCTCAGACTGCTAAAAACAGGCAAAAGAAGACCCAGTTGACCAAGGGAACAAGGGACTAGCCTGGGAACTTGAGTGCAGAAAAAAGACCTGACTTAGCCCTGCAGTTTCACTCTGCTGAACTGGTTTAGTATGTCAGCAGAGCCAATTATATATATGTATTGGAACACTGGTCTGTCTTTAGTTGATTATGGAAAAAAATGAGTGGCATTTTAATAGTCTGTAGAGCACCAGTCAAGTCCAGAGGGTGGTATTCAATGGAATGAAGTCTAGTTGGAGACAGGCCAGTAATGAGGGGGTTATCCAAGGGGTCAGCTGTGGCTCCAGTCCCATTTAACATCTTCATTAATGATCTGGATCATGGGACAGAGTGAAAAGCCTGATGATGACACAAAACTGGGAGGAGTGGCTGATACACCAGAGGGCCATGCTGCCTTCCAGAGGGACCTTAAACAGGCTGGAGAAATGGCTGGCAGGAACGTCATGAACTTCAGCAAAGGGAAGTGTGAAGTCCTGTTCCTGGGGAAGAACAGCCCCAGGTGCCAGGAGGGGCTGAGGGCCAGCCAGCTGGTAAGGCACAAAGTTGAACAAAAGGCTGATGGTACCTTGGGCTGCAATAGGAGCAGTGTTGCCAGCAGGTCGAGGGAGTCCCTCTGCTCAGCACTGGTGAGACCACACCAGAGTGCTGAGTCCAGTTCTGGGCTCCCCAGTACAAGATAAGCATGGACATACTGGAATGAATCCAGTGGAGAGCCATGGGGAGGATGAAGGAACTGGAACATACCTCCTATGAGAAGAGGCTAGAGAGCAGGGACTGTTCAGCCTTGAGAAGAGAAAGCTCAGAGTGTGTTCTTGATGTCTGTAAATACCTGAGGGGATGGTACAAAGAGGACAGAACCAGTGGTGCCCACTAACAGGGCCAGGGGCAACAGGCACAAACTGAATTGATAGAGGTTCCCTTTGAACATCAAGAAACTCTTTTTCACTGTGGGGGTGACCAAACACTCTCACCCAGTTGTCCCAGGTTCCCAGGGATGCTGTGGATTCTTCATCCTTGGAGATACTTAAAAACTGTTTGGACATGGTCCTGAGCATCTCTAGGTGGCCCTGCTTGAGGTCTAGCCANTCACTGGTGCATTTTTGCTGTTGTTCTTTATTATTAATATTAATTCTAAATTTTGGGGAAAATATATATTTTTCTAATATGTTAAAATAATTGAAATCTGGATTACTTCTGTTTTGGTTGATTATCTCTTTGCAAATCAGCTCGGGCCCATTTGTTTCGCATGCTGCAAGTCTGAGCTGCCTTTCAGTAGACTTGGACAGACCAACCAGCAGTGCCTTTCTCTTTGATTGATTTATCTCCACTCTATTTTATGCATTTCCCAATTTAGGAAGGGAATTCTGCATGCACAGCTCAGGCCAAGCTGCAGCATTTTTCTTGAGATTATCTGGCAGGAGGATTTCTTACCTCTAGTTTGGTCACTGCAATGTGAACTTCAGCTATCCAGATGAAGGAGAAACAAATTGCTATCTAAATGCATTTACATATGTATGTATTTACATATATCAAACCTTCAGAGTTTTTACATAGTAATTTTACAGTTTGGTGTTCATGGCAAGCAGGAGATACCTGCTAGTTAGCTAATACCAAAACAAAACCCCAAACAAATTTTTAAGAAACCCTCACTAACAATAAATGTTTGTTGCATGAACCCTGTGCCTGAGAACTGCAGAGTGCCAGCAGTGATTTGTTTTGCATGGCAAACAGAAGCAAATACAAGATATTGGAACAAGCTAGGACACTTCCATTGTTTTCATTGAAATGAGGCTGGCTCAGCAAGTCTGACCTACTTTGCACTTCAGCTCTGTAGCTGCCCTCCTCAGTCCAGTGCTCAGACTGCTAAAAACAGGCAAAAGAAGACCCAGTTGACCAAGGGAACAAGGGACTAGCCTGGGAACTTGAGTGCAGAAAAAAGACCTGACTTAGCCCTGCAGTTTCACTCTGCTGAACTGGTTTAGTATGTCAGCAGAGCCAATTATATATATGTATTGGAACACTGGTCTGTCTTTAGTTGATTATGGAAAAAAATGAGTGGCATTTAAATAGTCTGTAGAGCACCAGTCAAGTCCAGAGGGTGGTATTCAATGGAATGAAGTCTAGTTGGAGAGAGGCCAGTAATGAGGGGGTTATCCAAGGGGTCAGCTGTGGCTCCAGTCCCATTTAACATCTTCATTAATGATCTGGATCATGGGACAGAGTGAAAAGCCTGATGATGACACAAAACTGGGAGGAGTGGCTGATACACCAGAGGGCCATGCTGCCTTCCAGAGGGACCTTAAACAGGCTGGAGAAATGGCTGGCAGGAACGTCATGAACTTCAGCAAAGGGAAGTGTGAAGTCCTGTTCCTGGGGAAGAACAGCCCCAGGTGCCAGGAGGGGCTGAGGGCCAGCCAGCTGGTAAGGCACAAAGTTGAACAAAAGGCTGATGGTACCTTGGGCTGCAATAGGAGCAGTGTTGCCAGCAGGTCGAGGGAGTCCCTCTGCTCAGCACTGGTGAGACCACACCAGAGTGCTGAGTCCAGTTCTGGGCTCCCCAGTACAAGATAAGCATGGACATACTGGAATGAATCCAGTGGAGAGCCATGGGGAGGATGAAGGAACTGGAACATACCTCCTATGAGAAGAGGCTAGAGAGCAGGGACTGTTCAGCCTTGAGAAGAGAAAGCTCAGAGTGTGTTCTTGATGTCTGTAAATACCTGAGGGGATGGTACAAAGAGGACAGAACCAGTGGTGCCCACTAACAGGGCCAGGGGCAACAGGCACAAACTGAATTGATAGAGGTTCCCTTTGAACATCAAGAAACTCTTTTTCACTGTGGGGGTGACCAAACACTCTCACCCAGTTGTCCCAGGTTCCCAGGGATGCTGTGGATTCTTCATCCTTGGAGATACTTAAAAACTGTTTGGACATGGTCCTGAGCATCTCTAGGTGGCCCTGCTTGAGGTCTAGCCAAGGTAACCTCTGGAGGCACCTTCCAACCCCAGCCATGCTGGGATTTCATAACTGTGTGTATTTAATGAGGAAAATTATTTTTTTTCAAAAACAAATCAAGAGAACATGGCTGATGGTACCCAAGTTAAATCAAGATCATGTTTTCTACTTCTTAATCAATTCTTTTTCCCTGCATAACCGTGACACTGCCTGGCTACTCTGCAGTGTTTCATAGCCACCTGCTGAGGAGGGACATGTAGTGGCACCTTTGTTCCTGGTGAAATGGTGTAGGTGAGGGGTGGGCTCCCTCTGTCCCCTGTGACTGAAGCTGATGAGGACAGAGCAAGGGAATCTCTGGCCCAGGTTTTAGTAGGGGAAAGGAAGAAAAATACTTCAACTGGGAACTTGAGCTGTTTCCTTATTTTGGATGTACCAAGAACGATACAGAACAAAGTGCTGCATTTGTAGTGTTTGGCAGTGGGACCTGGTTGTCCATGTACCAGGACTGAGAGGGGAAATGCAAGATGGAGAGGGTACAGGTGGAGGGATGGCTGTGGTTTTCATCCAGAGACTTAAAAACATTTTCCCAAAATCACTGCAAGCAGATTCTGAAACCACTTGGAAAGAGAATTGTTTCTTCTAACAAATGCAGTGTAGAAGTTTAAAAGTAGCTATCCATTGTACTGGGGGGAATCAATCCAATGCCTGTTCCCTTTGTTCAGCAGAGACTGATCCCTTTTGAGTTGCTTCATATCAAAATGATTTTGTTGTTACAGTGAAAAATGGAAAAATATTTCAGGCCAGTCAGCTTTTAAAGAGGAAACTGAGCATCCCGGAAGTTTTGTTTTGAGCACTGCTCCTTTGGCAGGGGAAACAGTGATGGGAGAGCTGGGAAGATTTTGCTTAGTGGGGATGTCAGTGTGCTTCCCCCTCTTGAGACTGGTGTGTTGAAGGTATTTCCTGGCACACGTAGCGGTGCGGATGCGCGCTGGATCGCTGGATGAGTGCTGTGTGTGAGCGGGCTCCAGGAGCTGCAGACTCCTCTGAGACAGTGCACAGCCAGCCCCTCGGCAGTCTGTCAGACAGGATACAAGGAAAAGGGACAGCTGAAAGGGAAGAAGCATTCCTAGCAGAGGAAGGAAAGAAATCCAACTGAAAAAGTATCTCTCCAGTGCCATTTCCAGAGCAGAAAATCGCTGTGTTAAGAAAACTGTATTCAGCAGTTAAGAATGGGGAGGTGAGAACTTCTAGAGAAAGAAGACGACACCTATTTTGAGAAATAGTATTAAAACTCAGTAGCTTTCCTTTCACTAAACTCTGATTTCAAGTGCATGTTTTCAGATACCATTGATCATTGCAGCTCAGTTCAGGCATTTCTATGTTAATAACACATTTTCAAACTTGTTAAGTAAATTTTCCTCCTTTCCATTTGACAGGTTCCAAAGGAAGTAAGCTCTGTGTCAAGCTGGATGTGAGTGGAGACCCAGTAGAATCTGCTGTGCACTGTTGTAATGGACATGTGAAATTTTAACTTTGCCTTGTATATTTTGTTGTAAATAACATAAAATTTAAGTTCAGAAAATCTGTTTATGCAATAAAGACATTAAAATTTAATACCAGTTGCAAGTAAATAAAATATCTGTACTTTTAATTTAAAATTTGTTTTAGCTGTTCCCAGTAAAAGTCAAATTAATTTCACTAAAATCTCTCAGTGTATGAAATTACAGGATGACATCAAAAAAGATAGCTGGGCAATGAGCCAACTTATGCTTTGCTAAGAGAGCAATTACTGAATGTCTTCCTGAAAGGATATGTAGAAAAAGTGTTTGGAAGAAGTTGTAGAATGCTCCCATTAAGCTATTTTAAAATGTCTTAATAAATCCTCTTTTTTCTTTTTTTAATTTAAACAAAATTGTATGATTGAATCTAATGCATACAAATAATTAATCTCAGAACTGTCTTTAGCCTTCATCTTTCTGTGAGCGTGGAAAATCACATTTACAGTTCATCTTTTTAATACCTGACCTTCAAATCTAAAGCACTCTTAAAATAATAACAACGGATATGAAAAGTGGGTTTGACTTTTAACTTAGCCTTTATTTTTCTGCAGTTTCTTATCTGGCTTTGTGGGGTTTTTCTGACATCCTTTTTACAGGCTTAGAAAAGAGGATGTGAGTCTGTTGACAGCATTTTATAAAAATTCATTCATATAAAAATGTGTGGAAGATTTTTCTTTGGAAATCTTAATTTGTTGGCCCAGTCTTTATAAAAGAGATTTTGAAAAGGACTTCTATGTGTGGATTTTTAACAAGTTTTTCTTGCACAACAATACAGAGATACTTTAATTTTTCTTTTCAAACACCCATTTTCTCCTTTTTTACAAACCAGCCAATCTAATGCAGCACTGGTGCTCTTTGTCAATATAATTTGTCTGTATTACTACTGCAAATCTTTCCCTTCTGTAGGTCAAAGGAAGGTAAAAGTGTTATTTCTCTCCTTCCTGGGTCTGCCAATGGAGTTGTTGCAACTCTAAAAATTGGTGTGCAGGTACAGCTCTGTCCATCAGTGCCCTCTCTGTTACTGGTTTGATGTCAGTGGGGGGAGGAACATTCTGTAAATTACCAACCTGGGGGGTGGGAGTGACAAATCTTCAGTGCCAGGGCATAACTCAGAGTGTGTGTCTAGGCCAGCTGTCGTTTGTCTCCCTGTTTTACCACCCCTTACCCAGTGCAGCTGTGCAGACCAGAGCCTTTCATGCACAGCCCTTGAATGGATGTGGAAATGAATGGGGTCTTTAAATTTCAGCATACCAAATGTTTATCTTAATGTACCTTACCCTTGAAATCTGCAGGTGTGGCAAATGGAAGAGGCAAGTAGATTCAGTGTTGAAAAAGAGTCTAGTGAGCTTTCCAGAAAAACACAGCAGGTTTATTCAAAACACTGACAACCAGTTTAAAACAGCATTAAACAACTCTGAAATGTGTTGATGTCACAATACCCAGTAATCTTAGAAAAATAACGATTTTTTTTGCCCTCATGTATAAGTAATCATTTCTTGATAAAGCATCAGAAATGTACACTCTGATTAAATACTCATTAGCCTGTCTCTTACAACTATTTTTTTAAACACAGCCTTCCCACAGGAGAGAGATAGTCACAGTTATCATAAGGCTGTTTCCAAAGGATGCCAAAAGTGCTGCAGGAGTAAGTATGTAATGCCTGTATCTGACATTTTCATGGAATGTTGCTAATACAGAGTAACAGGCAGGAGTCCTGTTCTTTGTTCTGTGGAGGAGGTACAAAATTGAGCATGTTTATATGAAACACAGTCATAATTGTGTTCTCACTCTAGATACATTCCCCAAACTGGTTGTATTTAAGAGTGAGGAATACTCAATTTCTTTAAATTGATAAAAATCAAGTCATGCTTTTATTGCATCATTTATTAATGGAAAATATAAGTGTGATGTTTCTTTTACAAAAGTAAAACAAAAACTTTCTTAAATTTCATATTAAATAGACCTCATGGTTTTAATGGCACCAATTTTAATCCAGCTCTTTCATGTAGGTAGGATAAAAATGACTGGAAACAAAGAAGAGATATTAGATTGAATACCTTAGCCCTGAGTGGAGATCAAAGAAAGGAATATACGTCTATAATAAATCCATTTCTAGAAGCTTGTTTACATTGCTGGGATTGGGTTCTTAACTCACTGTCTAAAGCAGCTAAAAGAATTTGACAGTGTATAATACCCCATTTCAGTCTGTCACTGTTTTATGATTGAGCAATAAGTATTCACTGGAACTTTGCTTCTTGAGACCCCAGTTGCAGGTACCTGCTGATTCTGACCAAGAGAAGTCATGGGTTCTGCCCCCTTGCCCTGCACACAATTTTCCAGTGGCACCCCCAGGTTAGAGACAAGGCAGGGGGGCTGCTCAGTGCTGACATGCAGCAACCTCACTGCTCGTTCACTGGAAGGTGTAGCAGAAGAGAACAGTTCTGTCACTTCATCAGTATCACCCCTCCTGCTGAATTCCTCCGAACAAAAAATCAGGTGTGCAAGATTGTTACAGTGAACAATACAGAGATCAGGGTGAGACTTGCTTCAATAAGGTTTCCAGAAGAAAATTTTATTCGACCTTCAACTGCTGGGTAGACTCTCTTCATTCTCTGGAGGTAGCGGGAAACAACCTCGATGTCAGGTTCACCTAAAGAAACAAACAAAACAGAGTTCTCTGCATCTGCCATGCTCTTAACCAAACTGTAAGAACTTGCCTAAATGCCAGGTTTAGCTCAAGAATCAAATTATTTTCTATGGTTGCCACTGAATCAGCACACATCATCTGCATGGTGTGTAGCCAGAATTTTTGGTAGCAGCTTGTATTTTACAAACAAAATTCTCTTCGTATTATCTGGCTTGTTTTGTTTTGAGTTTGTTACAATGGTATTTTCCAGTCAGGTACACTGAGATAGTCTCCCACCTGTTTGGGGTATAGGGCTGTAGACCTGGCAAAGGTATCGCTTATACTTTTCCAAATTTTACTTTTTTTAGAAGTTTCTAGTCCGGGCACTGCTTGTGTTCTCACAAGGTATTATGTGGGTTTTCTACAGTTTTTCTACAATCTTCAGACCTTGTTCAGTCACTGCTGCCAACCATGCAATGAGCCCCTTCTGACCCAGGCTCTTAGAATCCTAAAGTATAACCCTCCATCTAACAATTATTACAATTTTACCCCTCTGTTATACTGAAAGACTTTACCAGAACCTTACAGGTTGTTCCCTTGCATTATTCCTAATGCTTTTTCTCTGTGTATTTACTTCTGCATACACAGGTATTTACTGGAAACTACAGCCTCTCTAAATTCCAATCTATAGGCTGAAGTTGATTTAAAACACCAGTCCTACCACTGATTATCAATTTTAAATTGAAACACCTGCAGAAACAAAAAAGTTACTAATCTATACAAAGGTCCAAAAGGAAATTTTTTGAGGTAAAAGCATGATTTCACTTTGCACAAGCAGAACATGCAGAATTAAAGTTCTGCAAAAATATAAATGGGCTCCTACAAGATAATTTTTTTAAAATGCAGCACTACACCCCTTTTGTGTTTTCAGAAATAATGGATTTTAGTATCAATTTTTTCAAGTCCCTAAAAGATGGACAATGTTAATTGTACAAACACAGAATTTCTAACACTTTGCATGCAGCTTTAGAGGACCTTAGGCCAGTGTTATAAAACACTTCTCTTCCACCTCTGTGGTGTGGTGTGTGTGTGGCACCCTGTCTTCTCCTGCCTGCAGAATTCTGGAGTGTCCCTGGTTTTGGCTGGGCAGGCTAATTCCCTCAGAGCAGGTTGGCATCCTTCCCCTTGCCTGAGCTGCATGGCCTCTAATAGTAGAGGAGATGATTCTGCCTTTCCAAGTATTTTTATACAGTGGAAATTCAAGGTCTAAAGAAAATAGCACCCTTCTTTTTGATGCATTGTTCAGTAACGAGTACGAGTGTAAGGTGGTGTAAGATGTTCTTTGCTGCTTTTCTGGTTTGCCACCGTCTCAGAACTGCTCTCTGAGCACTCCTGAATTGATAAAGATGTTTCTCTTTGAAACTTTTGAGGTTTTAACTGAAAAAGAATGGAGTTGCTGCCTCCATCCAAATGTAGTAATCCCGAGCTCTCAGATTAGAAGCAAATTTAATCATTGAGTAAAGGCAAAAAGTCTTGAGGTTGGTACCGCAGAAAGATCTTTTAACTTTTGGGAATTGTTTGCCTGCTACCCTGTTAGTGCCCATTCTTGCCTGGACTGTATCCCTCTTACCTTTAGTGTATCCCAGATTTTTATCTTTCAGCATGTTGTAGCCATCTCCCCCAAATAACATATAGGATGGCAGAGTCACGTTGTATATTTCATCCATCTGGAGCGGGACATAGGCTGGGACTCGGCAGGCTGTGCAAAGCACTTCTAAACTGACAACTCTGCTTCCTGGGGCTCTGGAGAGGTCGTAGACCACGTGGATGCCTACAAAAATACACATTGGAATGCCACTTAGTGCAGTGCATGTTGAACACACAGGGCCAGAAGCAGCGTTCTCCCTCATCTTCAGCTGGTTCTTTGCATTGCATTCTGTGACCACAAGTTGTGTTGTTCTGAATTACACCATTAGTGCCCTGTGTTCTTTGCACACTACTCAACTTTTACAATTTCAAGAGAACAAGCATTGCTGAAGCACTGTCCCACCTCCTTTAATTACCTGATGTCTGTTCTCATCACTACTCCACAAAAGGAAGTTACTAGTCATGGGATTGGAATACTGCAAGATAAAAATACCTTCCCTTATTTCTGTAGTCACATGCTTTCTCATTCTCCTGGCCTGTTGGCTGAAATGACTTTTTTTAAGGCCAAGCCAGCAAGCCTAACTTGGTAGCTATTCTGGATAATAGGCACTGTCCTGGAAAAGGAGAGCTAGACAGGGACTGTAGGCTGCAGTTTCTCCTCACTGTAGGAGAAGCAACATTTCTCATTGTGAGCCTTCCTTGGTCAAGGCCAGGGGAGAGCCAAGCCCCCAGAATAGCACTGCCAATAATCTGCAGATGAGGAAACCACTAAAGATCATTCCAAGCACTGAGGCTCTTCCTGCTCTGGATCTTCCATCCTGAGCCCTTTCCAGAGCTACTGGTTGTCTTCTTTTTCTGCCAGGAGGCAGCAAGCAGAGCTCGCTCCTGTTTTACCTGAGAGGTGCCTGAGAAGGTGGTAACCTGCAGGTGAAAGTGTGAGACACAGCTTGTGTCTGTGACACGTGAAGGAGGAGAGGCGTGGAGGGAGGGAATGCATCAGCCCCTGCCCTTGGAGTTTAGCTCTTCTGCTAACTAAACAATAAAATCTGCACTTTATCACAGGGAGACCAGGAATAAACATGACTGCAGCCAAATACACATCTGGATAAACATATAGGCAGCTGCAATTAAAGATATTAGTAGATTTTTCATATTAACTATTCTTACATAAAATATTTAGAAATACACTGGAGCGATTCCATAGCCCAGTTGGATAAACTCTAAAACTGTCATCAATCATTAGGGAATTGTACAAAATTATTTCGATGAACTGAAATTCAGCACAGCTATCCAGTTTGGTGTTTCATGTAGGCTGCCAGTTAAGAGCTCAAAACTGGAGTTTGTTGTAGCTATTGTTGTAGCTATTTCTGTGTTACAGCTATACTAAATTATATTTTCCTCTAGTTAATTGCAGTGTTAAACTGATGCCATTGGGAACACTGTCTGTGCTGAAGGGAACAGCGATGGCCTGTGTGCTGCAATGGCTCAGTTAAACATAAACAGGATAAATAGTGTCTGCTGGCTGGCATGTGTGAGGAACAGGGGAGGGTGTACAGCCAGCTTGACATTCCATTATTAAAAAAAAAACGTAATAAGATGTAATAAGGCCAACAGGAGGGATGGCTGTTTTGGAAAACTGAGAAGAGGAGAGAAGAAAATGTACCTCCAACCTGCAGCAGCTCTCCACTTCCTGTTCCATATCTCCTCACACTGTGCTCAAAAGCTTCTTTCAGAGTGGAGCCTTTTAACATCACTGTATCAAAACGGCCTCCAAATGGCAAAACAGACAGCAAATCTTCCACAGTAATGCTACCTGAGGAAAAGAGACTTTGTTCACTTCATGATTTTGGGGTTTTTTTGGTTGGTTTGTTGGTTTTGGGTTTTTTGCTGTTGTTGTTTACAGAATTATTTTAGGATTGTTTAACATCAAGTTTTTGACAAGGAAGGTGGCAAATACAGTTTAAGAAAATGAGGGCTGGTAGGGGTGAGAATCACATATCCCATATAACCTGCATCTTTTATTGTCCAGCAGGTATCAAGACCAATAAATCAGAGTTTGATGTAACTGCATGTATTGCTGTTCAAACAGAGCTACTAAAAGAGATGACAAACCACCAACCTAAGGTGAAGAAACCACCAACCTAAGATGAAGAAACACAGCTATTCATACTACATCAGGCAATTTTTCCAGTTGGTTAAGGTTTACTCACATAGTCCTACAGAAAGATTTAGCTAAACTGAGAAAGCTGTTTGTTCTCAGGTTGCATTTATGTGGTATCAGGAGAATAAAACCCCAAACCTTAGCATTCAGAAAAACCCAGAATTTACTTACTCCACAGCAGACTAGAGAAGGCTCACAGCGCCCATACCGGACGACCCTGTACAGCAGGAGACCTTTCTTTGTCCCAAGGCAGCAAGGAGAGAGGGAAATTATAAAAAGCATTGTGTACAAACAATGCCAGAGACTTCTGTGAACGTCAGCCTGAGTGCAGCTGTGCTCAAATGATGGATCACCATTTGAGAATCACTCCTAAACATTGTGCAAACCCCATCACAACAAGCCCATAGCTAAAAGTGTTCAGGCTGGCATAACTTGATTCCTTCTTTCTGGTGAAGTTGTCATTCAGCTGGTAATTTTACGTACCATTAGTGCTCTGCTCATCAATGGGTGACCGTATCCCACCTCCATTCAGGATGCACATTGAAACGTGGTTCCACCTCTTTTTATCCGGACCCACGACATTCTCATAAAGCTACCAAAGGAAAATGTTCAAACACATTTTATCTTCACTTATTATAGGCTCTGGAAATTTACACCAAATACAATCTGAGACTGAAAAGGGACAGAAAGGTTTTATAGGATTTTTTTGACATTATCTTCAGCCCCATTGTAAAATACTTGGTTATTAAAAAACCTAAACAAGTATTTTGCTTTTTAAAATTCTTGACATGAAAATATTTGCCTTTTACTGTAATGAACTCTCAGACTCTGCCCTAGTCTGTGTGTCTGTGGCATGGCCAAGGCAGGTGAGCTGAACAAAGGCAAGGTGATTTTTGATTTCAATGATTGTGATGAAGACAAATGATTTAAGCATATTTGGAGAATGGGGAAATAAAGGGGACCTTAAATACTGTTTTTCATTAAAATCACTTAGGGAAAGCATAAATTAATTATGTTGCAGGGACTTTTTTCAGCTTCTCTGTGGTTGGCTTTTAATATTTGGGATGGTCTTGGTAACTAGAAAGATGTAGAACATTGGAAGAACAGGAAACAGGCATACTGGATCAGAAAGTCTATTCTGCACAGCAGTTCAGTGGTGAGGCTCTGACAAAATGCAATGACAGGATGATATTTGCTTGTGACATACTTAGTAGTAAAGACAATGGAGACCAGATATTTACTCAGTTGCATAAGGATGATAAGCCTCCAGTGTTAATCCTCATAAATAACTGAGTGGAGGGGGAAAAGGCTGAGAAAATGACCTAGGATAATAGAAAGGATGGACTGGTTTCCATACAGGAATGACTGGTCATGACTCTTCAGTCTTGCCAGAGAAAGAAGTACAGGAAGCACATGACAGAAGCCTAAAAAATAAAGAAGGGCATGTGGAGGCTGGGGAGGAATTTGTGTGTTTTGTCATTTCAAGAATGATAAAAAGACTAAAAGATTCAGAGAGGGGTGATGAGGATGGTCAAAGACACAGAAAAGCTTCTGACTGTAGAATGATGATGTAGACTTGGACTGTATGGCCTGGTAAAGAGATAATGGAAGGAAATATTCAAAAAGGCTATAAAATCATGAGGGTGGACAGGGAGCAAGTGCTCCAGTGCAAGGACCACCAGCAGTTATGCAGGCAGTGGGCAGCAGCAGGCTACACATGACAGGACCGGGGTCTCTGCAGGATGTGCAGGTCTGGTGGAACGCCCTGCCACCAGCTGCTGGGAAGGCTGGAGGCCGGCAAAGGGCGGAGGAGCTGCTCTGTGGGAGCTAACCCCAGCTCTCTCCCTCCTCTCTCTCTTTCCCTGCTGTTATTTTTTGCCCTCCCTGCAAGTTCTAGTTGAGCCAGCAAATGTCAAGAGACCACTTCTGCCTTGGGGTGTGCGTGAGCTGCAAGCTGGTGGGAGACATGGGCAGATCTGAGTACAGCAACTCCTCAGGCTTGTCCAGGAGTATGCTTGTCCCCTCCCATCCCCACTCTGTCATTCTTGGAGACAAAACTTGGGGATGAATGATCCTGTCATCTGTTCCAGGTGGGTCACTTCTCTGCTGCACCCCTATGTGCAGTGTTTGTGACCTCTGACTTGCAGCTGTGTAAATGCTCTGTGCCTCCGGCTTAGTCATCAAAGCTATGCCCTAAGGCCAGATCCATGCTTGGGTTTGTAGCTCACAATCAAAGGACTGCAAACTTCCCAGCCCTGGGCTGGGGCAGCTTAAAAGAGGAGCTCACACAGTGCTGTTATCAATTTCACAGCCTTTTCACATCTGAGTCCCTTTAAAGTCCCTTGTAAAATGCCATCTAGGCTTGTCAACCTTTTATTCTGAGATTTTGGGCTAGTCTTTGAGACACATCACTGAACTAAATGGACCTCTGTTTTGACCCAACACATTCAATCAGTCTTCTGCAATTCTCAGTCTCTCCATTTCTCAGGACAATTCTAAATATTAAAGCTCGTGGAAGAGACAGGTCTATTTTTTACCTTCATACCTCTGACCACATGTCAGCAGACAGGAAAGCAAGTATGGAACTGGTAAGGCAATTTGAAGAGAAATCTATGTATCTACTGATGACTGCAGGTGGCTGTCTAGAGAGATTGGTTTAACTAAAATAGAATTTGAACCTCCCTAAGACAAAATGTATAGCAAGAAGATCTACAGACTTCTGAAAGATTACAGGGTTATTTTCTTTAAGCTTGAAAAGCACCATAGCATTTGTTCACAGTTTTTTCAAATAAAGTCTAGCAGAAAAAAAAAAGCAAGATGCTGCAGTTCTAGGAGAACTGTATGCAGAATTCCCAAACATTAATCTGATTTGGAAATTAGCCCATGAACTAAGAATTATTTTAAGGACTACAATAAGAGCAACAGCATGGACTAGATAAATAACTTTGGGGACACAATTAAAGTGAAAACTCATGATTGTTAATCGTCCCTTAACTTTCCCTTTATGGGATAGTTAATCTTCTGGAAAAAAACACATTAGTGAATGTTTTTCCCTGAGACACTTAAATGAAATGTTGCTGCTGAGGTTAGTAAAACAGTCAAACTCAGGAAGTTTAAAAACTGGAAGTGACTTCTTGTAAAAAGACTTTTCTGGAGTTCTGTGACTTTTAAAGCCCAGTAGTGCCTGTCAGAAGACAGCAGGGCCTGGTGGCTCCCTCTGGGCTGGGGTGTTCTGTGCTCAGCTGGGTGTATGGCCTTTCCCACCCTCTCCTTGCCTCAGCTGGCACCTTTTGGGCTCTTTAGGGGGACAACTCTTGTCAGTAGCTTGACAGAAAATTACCCAGATTTGTTTTCTGTGCCGGTGCACTGAAGTGACAGCAAAGCCCAGTGAGCAGTGAGAGGACAGGGTGAGTGTTGTGAGCAGGGACCAGTAGCCAGAGAGGGACAGGGGACCTGAGCTCTCCTCCTTGCTGGGGAATAAGCTCTTAGACCAGACTGCCATGTCTCCTAAAAGTGCAGCCTCCAAGCCAGCTGTGAAAAAGCTGTTCTCCCGCTGAGGCTATGTCCAAAGAATAAACTGCAACATTCCTTATAGCTCCCTTCTGCCAGGTCTTCCTAGGGACACACTGGATGTTGCACTATTGAAAAGCAGGCACAGAGCCCATGTGCTGATAGTTTGGATCTGGATAGCTCTGGAGTAACCCTTAGATGTAATTGCCATCTGTGGTGGAAACATCTTACCACAGCATCACAAAGCAAATTTCCCATGTTACATTCCTGGAAGCGGCATGCTTGGCTTGTACCATTCAGAAAAACACTAGTTTTTCCAATCTCTTCTGAATAATTCCCCAGGTTTTCTCTCCATTTTTCCACTTCTCCCTTAATGTACTCATCTGTAAAGTAATATAGGCGTAAAATAAGCATCATACATATCTCATATTAATGACACTTTGGTGAATGCAAACCTTAGGAAAAAATAAGGTGTTCATGATTCTAAAAGGTTACACTTTTCCTAAAAGCTTCTCAAACAACTTGGCAAATATATTCATTTCAAAAAAAGCCTGTAAGGGGAGAAGGCAGGACAGGACGATCAAGGGAAAAAGCCAGTCCTGTGCCCCAGCAAGGTTATCTCCTCTGTACTTTTGTCCAGTCCTCTTCTAGCCCCTGACTGGTGGGGTTTCTAGTACCTACCTTGACAGATGAGAGACTTTTTAATATACAAGTGAGATTGGTCTTTGACATTTTTTTTCCTTTTTGCTGTTTGTCATTTCCTCCCTTTAATGTTGTGCTAATGAAAACTTTCGATATAAATAACAATATCAAGGAATCAACCCTTTATAAAAATTAATTCTCTATGTGCATCTGTCTTTCAGGTGAAAATTCAATTATTTCAGAAAAAACCAAAGATACTTGTATATGCAGACAGTTGTCAGAACTATTTTATATCAGCTATTAGTTTTAATCCGTTTGCTCACACCTGTCAGTGAGAACAACATTTATAAAATTATTCTACCAATGTATCTGAATTTTTACTTTTACCGAATTCAGAGAGAGAATGTAAAGTCTCTTTACATCATCTCATTACATTAATAGGTCCCTGAACATAACAGTAAATATCTATGAACAAATAATTTTTAAAGGATTTGTTTTACAAATACTCAGGTAGAACCTAGAAAGTCTGATAAAGGTCAGAACTTCATACAGCAAACACTGGAGAAGAAACAGAGATTAGAAAACCAGCCCTGGGTAATTACAGAGCTGACAAAAAAAACAGTTAACAGAGCTCAGATGGAGTTACAAACAAAAAATGACAGAGAGACTCTCCTCTCACTTTCACAGTTAAAACGTTGAACACAGCGCTGCTACAAGAACTCATGGGTTTGTATATTGTATTTATGCACGTTGGCAGAGTAGTTGGCAGGGTACTTCAGGTTTTTCCTGGAACATGTCCACTTTCCTATGTTGCTCTAAACTCTGTTCTGAAGAACCCAGCCTCTGGCAAAACAGTGTAAATTAGTCCTCATAATCTTTTAAATCACAATTACAGGGCTAGCTAAAACAGGTTCCACAAAGTGGTAAGGTATTGTATCACCTGAATTCTTACAAAAGGACTCTCAGGGATTTTAGATAGATAAAAACATACTCTGAATACGTGCATATTCCACTGTGACACAGCTTGAACCCTACAAGGAAGAGAACAGCAAGCTCAGGAAGAAAGCTGAGTTCTTATTCAGACGCTGTGTTTAACATGACAGGACTTGAACTGCAGCAGAGTGCTGCAGGCAAGCTCAGGTGCCTGGTCCACATACCTTCAGGAATACTGCTGTCCAGCAGAATGGGGTTTCCAACGGCTTCAACTACGTTTCCTCTTTTGTCAAATGTCACATTTAAGTAACCAAGGTATTTTCCATAAGCGTAAGCTTGTACAACTGGCACCTTCCTGCCATCGTCGGAGTCCACCATGAATGGATAGGGGCCAGCTGGCACTTCAGTAGAGGGTGGGGTGCCTGCACAGAACAAGTGTGAAAAGCGGGTCTTCAGCTCCTGTGACCTTCAAGGAGTAACTACGGTGACATTCCAAATGTTTCTCAGCCTTAGAGAGCCCAGATAGGATAGAAACAGCCATGGCTGTGTAGGACAACGAGCACACGTTTGATTGTTCAGTTGTCTCATAAGAGACAATGTGGTTTTCAGGACAAGAACTCAGATAACTACCACAGTGTTTTTTAAGTTATGACAGCACACTCTGCCATGACATCACATCACAACAGCAACAAAGCAACTTTTCATTCCAGTCATCACTATCTAAACCCCTCAGTAATGCAAACACACCAGCCACTGGATGAAAAGTTTATTGTTCAGCCTTCATATTACATTACTCTGCATCAGATAGGAAATAAGAATCTTAGTGAAACATACATTAGACTTCTCGATCTGAAAAAGCCTAACCTATTTTTACCATTAATAAGCAGATAGAATACCTACAAGCAGCTCTGTGAATTTGTACATAAAGCCAGCTGATTTTTTTTTCACTATACCATACAGCCTCTAAAACTTCAGACAGACTGCAAACCCTCTGCAATAACAAACCTCATTAGCATTAAAGTTGTGTGGTCATGGATTTAAAACTCCTATCAACCCGCAAAGTCTGAAAGGTGACTAGATGTAGGACTTTGAAACAGATTAAGGCAAGGCACTGGCAGAAAAAAAGAAATAGCTCAATTGGCACAGGCTACCACAGGGTTTAGAAAGCACACGGAGCAGAAAGTAGCAAAAAAACCTGGAATGGCACAGCACAGCTCTTGCCTCAAGGAAACCAAACTTCTCCGTGTTTCCTTGTTGCTATCTGAGTAGTATCAGCATTATCTGAGTAGTATCTCTCCCTGCTGTTATTCCTGTCATTATTTCTACCCTACTGTCAGACCAGGGCTGGGTAGCTCCAAGAGCCATCATGTGCTGTGTGACAGAGCTCTGTCAGGGCCTGCTCCTTACTCCTTCCCAAAGGGAGTGGCATTTCCAATCCATGTGTTGGTGAGCACTGGGGTGCTGACAAGGCAGGGGCACATGGGAGCAGGTACAGAGGATGTGGATCCAGAGGAAAGCACTTCCACTGCTCACAGAACAACTTGCTTCCTTCCATTTACAGTTGTTTATGTAATATTAAATCCTAGGATAAGCAGCATGATTAATATTCCTTCTAAAACTCCAATGGGATTCATATTCCTCTGTAATCCCTCCTATTCTCCAGGGAGAAGAGCTCCAACAAACTGCAAGCTGAACCAAATATACCACAGAACAAGCTTTTCTACTTTTGGCCAGGCCAACAGAGTTTGTTTCTTGGAGTGCCACTTAACTATTCATTTATTTGGGGAAGAATTGAAGAAATCCTGTAGCTAATGAGGATTCTGCGGGATTTATTCATGCAAAAGTGGCTTTGGGGTTTTCTGAACTGAAAAAGGAATCAGTTTTGATTTCTTGCCTTTCTTTAGTCCTCAAATGAACAGAGTATTAGAAAGTTTTTCTTTCTAGGCATTACTTTAGTTTGTATCAGCTGTGTGTGGTTAAGTGCTTGTTCAGAAACTTACTCATCTCTTGCTTTCTAAAGAAATACTTTCTGATACTGATACTTCCTTGCAGGATTAATTATCACTATGACATCTTTCCCCTGTAAGATCAATATGTTCCTTCTGAAATGCAAAGACTATTCAGTGCATCTTACCCCAAAGAACATAGCCCCAGAATTCATGCTCAGTCAAGGCCTGAGATGCTGTTTCATTACAAATGCACAAACTCATACTGAGAGACTCAAGAACCTATAGCACTTTCCTATCTTCTTACCCTGTTTTAGCCAACACACTAAAATTTCAGAACATTAGTTCTGATGAAAATCAGAAATTAAACTAACCCAAAACTACCATTGCTGTTCGAATCAGTTCTACAAACCAAATGCACACCTGAACATTTGCCTTATAACCTGTAGATAAACCAGAGATTGGCAAATATCTTAGAGACAGGTTGGACTAGTCCAAGGTGAAACCCTTACACTAGGATTTCTCTGTGGAGATGTCTTCATGGGCAGCATGTCTCTAAACCTCCATGGCAGACAGAACAGGCTGAACAGCTCAAACATCTCCACTTAGTCTGAGCTGAAATGTTCTCCCAGATTCTGCTGCCAGTGATTGATTACACCTCTTGATTTAAATGAGAGCTTATCAGCTTAATATATGCATCAAGACATGCCCAAAGACTTGTCAAATCAGATAATTTACTCTGCAGTGAAATCACCTCCACAGATGCAGCTGTTTTTCTGTGAATGATGGCTTTGACTCAGTAGGACATGGTTCACAAATGCACTCCTGATGCTCCTGAATGGGTGAGCATGTGCTTCACAGCACTTGGGATGGAAATTATATGCTCAGACCACATTCTGTCAAAAATCATATTTTGACTGAATAATTAGATATTTTTGGTCTATCTCCCCCAGACATTACTTCTTTCCTTTTTAAAATTTTTTTAAAAATTTATTTTTCTCACCTTGCCAGTACTAATAAAAAAAGTAAGACAGTCTTATTTTATCAGAACAGTAGAGGCCTTGGAAAAGGGAGCAGAACTCATTCCCAGCTGAGATCTTTAACCTGAAGGGTGCAGAGTCTCCTGCAGTGTGCTCTCTGTGGTCTTGTGGATCTTGGACAGTTTCAAATGGGGAGGAGTGGAAGAGCTTGGCATAGTCCACTCTGACAGCAGGGTGCTCTCTGGGATGACAAAAGGTGTGTGTGCCTGCAAATTCCTACAGATCTAGACAGGATATGAACTCAGATGTCTCAGCTCCTGCAGCACTTCACCTCATGATTCCAAACTGTGACAAGTGGCACCTTTTTGGATCACACCCAAAAAGGAATTTGGACTAATGTGGCTACCACTATGAGGTACAAACTCTTTACAGGCATTGGCCAACAAGACTCTGGAAAAGAATATGGATTCCACTGTGTAAACACCCACAATGAATGCACACTTTGAATATGGAATCCATCCTTGTTTTTCCCATCTCAAAAGTAATTCAATAAAATTGCAGGCTGCACCCAAGACAAGACCAAGGTCTCTGTGGGTTGTGCAGGTCAGTGCTGGAGTGCCCTGCTATAGGCTGTTGTGGAAGCTAAAGGCAGCCAAGAGGAGATGGACTTGGGGAGTCCCTAAGTTGCAAGCTGATGGGAAACATGGGCAGATCTGAGTAAAGTGTGTCCACAGGCTCATCCAGTCCCCTCAACCATCCCCCTTGGTCACTCTTAGACACATGGCATTGGGATGGTCCATCCTGTTGTTTGTTCCAGTTTGGCTACTTCTCTGCTGCACCCCCCCTATGCAAAGTGGTTTGTGGTGTAGTAGGTAGACAAGTGGTGACTTGTAGGTAGAGGTGTAAATGCTTTGTGCCTCCAGCTTAGTCATCAAAGTCATTCCCTGAGGCCAAATTCAAGAGATGTTCTGATCTGCTCAATGTGTAACTGTGCCATGCAATTGTTTCTGTTGAACAAGTGAGATAACAAATGGTTAGAGTCCAGATACACAACAAAGCCAAGAGAAACACAGAGATGAATAGGGAGAGGAGAGGATGATGGACAGTGCAAACCTTTTAAGTTGTTAAGTTCCTAGGTTACATGTTATCCCTGTGACTAAAGCACATGGGAAATTTTTCTGAAAATTACAGAAAGTTCCTGTTATAGTCTCAACCAGTTATTAAAGTTTCTGTTAAATTTAAAAAGCTTTAAAAATTCAATCAAATGGAACAACAAAACAGCCTCTCTTTTACTTGAGTCGTTACACTCTGGGGAAGGTAACAGCACTGGGGAAGCTGCTGATGACAAGTGTTGCCTAAAGTAGCATTACTGCAGGAGAAATCAGATCAGCAATGTTTATCTCTGGAATGACATCTGCCTCTAGAGAAAAGAAGAATAAAGTCAGCGACTAAAAGAGGGATTGAAATAAAGAGATGAAACATGGTGAAAGTGTTTTAATGGCAGGCTAAATGGAGACCTATGAATATAGAATCAGATCACAGAGAAAATTAACACCAGTAGCAGTTTTGAAGTCTTCTATGATTGATTTTTCTGGCTAAGTCACAAACATATTTGAAAGAAGACAACTCATTTACTCCTTTATAGGTGTGAGCTTGAAAGAGATACAGTACTTTTAGCAGTAGTATTACCACCTTTGTTCATCTTCCCCACTTTGTTCAGGTCACCTGGAACATCCAGCATTATGGAACCTCTCAGTGAGTTGTGGTACTTGGTGTGCACAGGCTTTGGTTTCTTCCATGGAAGTTATGGACATGCACCAGCTATGAACCTGGCTGAGTGTAGCCAGCACTCAACTATACTGGGGAAAGTTCTCTGAGTTTAGAGACAAAGAGCTTCAGCTTTGCTTTAGCAGCAACATTTTAGTAAGAAGTAAGATACCTGTATAGAGAAATGTGTTTGTATGTCCTCCAATCACAACATCCACTCCTTTCACTTTCTGGGCGATATTTTTGTCCACGGTGAACCCAGAATGTCCTAGTGCAATTATTTTGTTCACTCCCATAGCAGTGAGTTTATTCACTTGCAGTTGCAGTGCTTCAATTTCATCTTCAAAGACTACATCATTTCCTTAAAAAAAAAAGAAAATAATTTGCTTACAAAGTACCTTAATTGCTTGTTAAAAATAAAGCAGTTGACATCAGATATTAGTTTGTATAATTAAAAGAAATGTGAAACTTTGCCTTTCAAATATCCTTAGCTGGTTCAAGCTCTTGATCTGAGATGATGTTCTTCAGTCTCTCAGGAGCACCTGTGTGCTTAGACTAATACAACATTTCTGCAGCAAGGTGTATGTACTTGCCTAGACTAAAAAAGTTTTAACTCCATAAAAATTTCAGTGACATCAATAGTAGGATCAAAAACTGAATGGTTTTTATTATTTAACTAGAGAAAGGACACTATATGTGTCAATGTTTGCATATAAACACCTGTACTCTATTACAAAGGGTTTTTTTCTTTCCAAACTGCATTTCTTTGAGATCTTCTCTCTTCTCCCAAGTTAAAGCTCTCTTTTTACTACACACTCATCTTCTTCTTTCCTTTATCCCCCCTCCCCAAGGCTTTAAACAGCAGCTTCTTCAAAGTCCTCCACTAAACTCTGAATTACCTTTTTACACAGATTATCTAACCTAATGTGAACCACTCTCAGTAATACCTATACAGCACAGCACACCTGAGACATCTGAGACACCACCCTGAAAAAACAGCACAGGGAAGGGAAAGCCTGGAAAAGAGAAAACTTTTCTGCACAAGAATGTTGGGAAACTGACAATCTTTCTGCAAGTTTTCTGTGCCTGCTGAAATTACTCTAACTTGACAAAGAGTTACACGAGCAATAGAATAACAGGCATTTTTATCCTGGGCACAGTGGTTTAGGTTGCACAAAAGGACTTCCCATGTAAGAGGCTAATTTCTCTGACAAAGGTTTAAGAATAGAGTTTAAGGACAGATTCAACCAACTGTAAACTTGGACTTTCTGGTGAAGACAACTGAGTGACTTTTCTACCAATTCCTCCTCTACCTAATTCCTCTCCTTCCTGCAGAGCTTTTTGATCAAATAATTTTGAAATAAGCATTTAAAGTAAAAAGATTTACATTTTTTCATAACAAAAGGAGGAGTGAAATAAATTCACAATCCACTGCAAAATGTTTCAGGAAATGAAGAGGAAGCTGCTACAATGGAAGAGATAAAAGAAGGTTACATAAATTGGTTCAGCACCACACCCACTGAATAGTTTTGTTAGTGCCAGAGGGAATCTTTGTACTGCACATTGCAGAGTGAATTGTGCAGTGCATCCCCACATTCTCTTCCCGTGGACCTCTTCTCAGAATCAAAGACTCAGAAGTTATTTGAGGTTAGAAGAGACCTCCGGGAACCATGTAGTCCAAAACCCACTCAAAGCAGGAACTGAAAGCCAAAGGACCAGACAGGGTCTAGTCTGAGCTAGCTGAAATTCCAGTCTCTCTGGGCAACCTGTTTAATGGCTTAACTATGCTTACCATGACAAATCTTTTCCTTATGTCCCACCATAATTTCCTGTGGTACTGCTTGAGCCCATTGTCTCCTGTCCTGTCTCTTCCCCGCTGGGAAGTGTCTGCCCCTGTCTTCTCTATAAATTCCCTTGCACCAGTGGAAGACTGCACTTGGTTCCCTCTTAGCCTTCTCCAGGCTGAAGGAGGCCCCTGGCCTCATCCCCTTTGTACATCCTGGTGTTTGACAGAGCTGGGCCTGCTGCAGAGCTGCTGGCAGAAAAGGAGGAGCGAGAAATGACCCCTGAGCGCGGGCTCTTCGCGAGCTCCTCTCACCACCACGGAGCAGCTGCAGCCCACGGCCTGGGGACCGGTTCTGCAAAGAGGGCTCAGCTCTTGAAACAGAGAGCAGGAAGGAGCCTCTGAGGAGCTGTGCCAGCATGCAGGTGCCTGTGGGCTAACTTCTCCCATGGCAAGCAGCCAGGTGCTCCATGACAACCAACCCCCCCATCAGCACCGGCTCTGCTATCCCTCTCTGCCACTGCAGCCTGCAAATGCACTGTACATTGAAGATGTGTCATTATTAATCTTCAACCCATGGAATCATAGAATCCTTTGGGCTGGAAAATGCCTCTAAGATCATAGAGTCCAGCCATTAACCCAGCACTGCCAAGTCCACCACTAAACTGTGTCCCTAAGTGTCACATTCACACATCCAAAGATGATGACTCTAAGCACTTCTCCAGACAGTCTGTTCCAGTGCTTGACAACCCTTTCCAAGAAGAATTTTTTCCTAAAATCCAATGTAAACCTCCACTGGCAAAACTTTGAGGGCATTTCTTTTTGACTAGTTACTCAGGAGAAGGGCCCTGTTCCCCACCTTACTACACCCTTCTTTCAGGTAGTGGAAGAGAACAGGTATCAAAACAAACCAACCTGCTTTCATAATGAGGGGAAAAACAAGGCCTATCCCAATCAGGTGAGCCAATCCCTCTCCCAGGACTGCTATGTCAGCACAGGCAGACACCAGAGCTCGGGTGGGTCATCCCACTGCCAATCCACCCACTGATTGTCTACCTTGCCCTCAGAAAGGGAATTCTGCTTGGGGCTGCAGGGGCTTCTTGCACCCCTTCTCCATGGCCTAGCCACGGCACTGCACACAGCTTTGCATCCTAGACATCTGAGTGTTTGCTGTAGTCGAGATGAAATGGGCCAGCAGGGTTGAAAGTTATACAGTGGGGGACTGTAAGAGCAATTACAGTGTTCAACTCTCTAAGAAACCAGTCAAAAAGCAATATACTGCTTAGCACTCATCTAGGCATTTGTCAAAATGATCAGAATCAAAATTACTAACTTATTGCTCATGTTAATATTGCACTTCTCTTTCAAGGTATGAAGTGGATGTGGTATCCTCTCCTCTTTTTAGATGAGGTGGAGTTTCAGAAAAAAACATCCAAACTTCTACAACTGAACACGGAAAAAGAACTGGCTGCTGTTAAAAATATTATGCAAGATAGCCAGGATAAAGTGGAATAAATGCAATTTAAAATTCCACTTTAGAAAACTTCTGCCAAGTTGATAGTTTTAGTTAATATTTTGCTGCCTGAAGGGTTACAGAGTAAGTAGGTTTGTGTTTACACCTTATACAAAAATACAGTGGACCAAAGGGCATTACAGAACTAAATGGACTGGTACCATCAAATACTAGAAAGATGGCCTTGTGATTATCAGATCAAAGCAAATACACAGATAACTGTGTCTGTGTGCCAAGTTATGAGCAGCTCTTTCAGGACATGGAAAAACCAGCTGGGCACTCAGCTGAGATAGCGGTACATAACAAAACAGAGAATTCCAGAAAAACTGCCAACTGGCTCTAATCTATAAATGTGTTCCCCATCCCTATGGTTTCCAAACAGTGACATTAACAGTACTTTCAGCAGAGATTAGTTGGTCCTTCCCAGTGGAAACACTAAGATTTAAGGACTTCATACTCTGTTCAAGTCTGCTGATAACCTCTCTTAAAGTACAAGTTGTAATTTCATAGCTGGGTGGAAGTTATTGGGATTTAACAATAGAAGAAATCACACTCACAAAATACTTCCACAGAAGGCAGTAATGTAGGAATTCACATTTCAGCATTCTCCAGCTTCCTGTTTGCCTTGAGAATGCCCTAAGAGCGTAGAGCATGCCAAAGCACACAGAGACAGAGAAAACGGAATCATCTGGAAGAAGTGTGTAGAGATAAGCAAGGTGCTGAATTTAAACTTCTCAAGTCCCTTATTAATTGAATATAAGGAACTAGGTTGATAATTATTTAGCCACCTACCCATATCTGCCATGATTTTACCAGTCTGAAGGATTGCTAGGTCGTGGGTGATTTGTCACTAAGTTATATGAACAGGCCTTGAGTTCACATTTTCAAAGCTTCTAAATGTTCCTCCACACACTGAGAAGGCAAAGCAGAAAACGATAAAAACTGATTGCTACAAATGCTGCTGTTAGAACTTGCTCTGCTTTTTGCTCAGTTACACTGTGGGATAAACTTCCTTAGGGATGCTTCAGCTCCATCTATGGAGCTAACAAGACTTGCCTTTTAACATGGCTTTTTCTACCTAGGACTGGTCTCTTACAATGTCTCAGCATACTGAGGCATTGGATATGATGGCTAAAGGTCATTTGAAATGTATTCAAATGCTTCATAGAATCACTCCAGCTCTATCTGGATTTTCACCTCATGTATTTATTTGCAAGAAAGTTACTTTGATGATCTCACTGCCCCACTGCAGGTGTTTGGAAGAAGTGCATCAGCAGATTTTATTAATCCCTAATGGAGGACAATATTGACTGTTATTATTTAAACTTAGCAAGACATCAGGTGGTATCTACCCTCACACCCTCAGGCATAGGTAAAGTTCTATTATCTACACAAAATACAGACCACTTTTCTTTTTTGTTGGGGGAAAAAAAAGACAAGAATCCAAAACCACATCACTGAAAAATAGAAGTGAGATCAATAAGTGTATTCAGACCTCAGATGTCCATTTCTTGTCAGGTTAAACATACAGCATTGGAATTAAAAGAAGGAATAGTTTAATGCTCTAAAACGTCCTCAAAGTGTTGAATATTCCTTTTGTCAGGAAAACAATGCACTATTTCTGTATTACTAAGCAATAGAAAGAGAAATAATAATATGCAGTCCCTTTTCAATGTGAAAGTGTTTTAAACCAGTGCTTTGAGCATCCCTAACTTCAAAACCCAGGGAAGAAACTCTGTCACATGTGGTCTGAGCTTTGAGCAGGCAGTGACTCATATCTCCTACAGCTGATTTAAATGTGTTTCTCTTTCCAGTAGACCATTTTATTTTACTGAGAAAACCAAACCCAAACAAAGCCCTCATCAAACCAAACTCCCTGAAACACTGGAAAAAATAGTCAGAAATTGAGAAGCCTTTTTCCTCGTCAATTCTAATTTTACTCATGAATGAAGCAATTGTGGTAAAAGCTGAATGGGTGTTCTTTCTGTAGTCTAATTTCTGCAAATATTTTGAGAAGCTAAAAACATCTTGGGCAACTTTTGCTTCAAAAACAAGTATGAACCTTTCCTTGTTTTGAGGCACGGAGGCATCTAAGAACAAAATTTCAACACATAGAGAAATGTTACACTTCGTGCTAGAGACAAGTTGTATTCATGTTTTGTTTAAATGGATAAATAACAATAAATATAATGGAATATAACTTTAGAAACACAAGCAAGAATAAAAATCCCAATGGCACTCCTGCAATCTCACTGACTTTCTTATATTCTTAAATATGGTCCAAGTCTGTATGAAAATGGGTTTTAATGTTAGCAAGCTTTTTTAAAGTAAAATCAGGCAAAGTTGAGTAATACAGGTAAATACTGATAAAACAACAGACTTGCCACTTTTCAGCTGAAAATATCCATCTTTGAATTAAAAAAAAAATAGGCAAGTAACAAAATAGTAATGAAGGACATAAACTTACATAGTAAAGAAAACATACCTGGCTGTGAAAGAAAAGAAGTTTCCTTTGTAGTGTAGCCAACAATTCCAATTGATTCTGTGTCAAAATGAACTATTTTAAAAGGATGAACATATTTCATCATTTTGTTTGCTAATGGAGTTTTCCCTTTAATATTTGCACTCAGGACGGTAAAATTTGCATTTTTAAGAAGAGGATCCAATAATCCACTCACACCTTCATCAAACTCATGGTTACCCAAAGCCTGTGAAAAGCAAGAAGAAAATATGAGACCCTACCTCAAATATTCAGTGTAAACAGTCTCATAAGTTATATACATGGTATGTTTAAGAAAACAAAGTCTATGTTCTATGAAAGAAAATCCTAACTTGTCTAAACCAACACATTTCTGTTTCTCATGAACACAAAAGTGGTTGGGTTATTTTTCTTTTTAGATGTAGGTTTTTGTTTTTCAGACTTTCATCAGACACATCTGAAGACAGATGTGAAAGTCAAAATCCAAAACCTACCTGTTTGTGACTGTGTACCAGACCAAAACCCACTCGTTTTACATCTGTAGCTCTAAAAAAGAGGGTTAACAATAACTACAAAGGAAAACATATATTTTGTGTTTGGAAAAAATGTTGTTTAAATACTGAAGAAAACAAAACCAGCCATGGACAATCCCCACAGACAATCCACAGTGGGTGTGCACTTGACACTGTGAAACATCAAGACTGCCACACAAAACGAGCAGTCCAGTTCACTTATTAGCAAGGCAACACCAGCCAGATGAGAATGTTCAGCTTTTCACAGGCTGGTTAAGGACTTCCCTGGAGGGAAATTTCTCCTACCTGCCCCTTTTTCATGCTCAGCCTAAGGTGCCACATGCCTGTGCCTGAAAGTTTGGTGATGAGCCAGCAAAAAAACCTCCATAGATGGCATTTTGCAATAGCACAATACTCGCAAGGACTTTGTAGCATATTTAGGTGTTAGGGAAGGAAAAGGTGTATCCACAGAAACACAATAATTGTGTAACCTGGTGTGTTGTAAATTCATACCAGGTTTCAGGTTGCAGCTGGAGCAAAGCACCTAAGAGGTGTTAAAGCCAACTCTTCCAGGCATAAGTGTGCTCTTAATTTCATTCTGAAATTAAGTGGGGAAAGCTACACTCATCATCTCAGAAGGCTTATTCACCCTTCTGTTCTGCTTAAACAACCCACACATCCAGCTGTGCTTGCTCCAACTTTTATTCTCCAAATGGATCATGTTCCAAACCAAGCAGTACCTTGAAGGCACCACAGGTTTGGGAGCTCAGTATTTCAATCAATTGATTGGCAGTGCCTTTCTTTTGGGACAGACAAAGACTCCTGGCTCCTTGTATCCTCACAGGCAGGTAGTCAATGGCTCTGTGGAAATTTCAGGACATCAGCAGTAACTTGCATTGGAAATCAGCTGCTCCTGCTGACACTGGTGAGAACACTACTCACATCCCTGGGAAGGAGCCAAATTGTTTGTGTGCTTGCTGCAGCACTTTTCCAAAAGAACCAAGAACTGCCTTTGAAAAAATCCTGACTTGGGAAGACGCAATGCACTCCAACTATGTTCCATTTCTAGCTGTATTCTAATTTGCTGTAAAAAAATACTAATAAAGAGAAAAGAAAAAAAGACACTCATTTTGATGCTGTCTGGATGTTTTGAAAAGATATCTGTGGACTGGTAGACCATATCAGAATGGTAAAAAGCTCTTTCCTTTTGGCTGGTGAACATGCCTTCTGTTCCCCCTAAATATGCAATTAAACACCAACAAAAAAGGTTACAAACAAATTAAGAAATTGAACTGAATATAACTGCTTGTTGGGGAAAAAAACCCAAAACCCTAACCCAACCAACCAGCTAGGAAAGCTTGTTTCTCTTGGCTTTGTGTCTTGCATTTGGATTATTTCATGTCCATTAGGACACTAGCTTTAATTAAAACTTTTCCCATGGTGTGGGTGGTTACAAAGTTGTTCATGAGAAATCACTGGTAGCTAATAATACAATTTTATTTTTGATGCAACACCTCTTCTGAAGAGGAAGATATGGACCATTTTGGGTTCCTATACTCGACCTAACTACCCTTACACCAGAGCTCCTAGGACTCTGCACCTGTGCAATATCCCTTCACCAAATCTGAATCCGTTGGCCAGCGTAAGTGTAAGTCACAAGGGGGAATAAACAGAAATATTCAGGCACACAGCATGTGATTATATAATCCTCTTTTTCACAAGGAGAAAGTCTAAAAATATTTCAAAATTCAGGATACAAATTAATAGAAGGATGCAACTTAAAACTAAAGCTATAAGACTTCCACCACATTCCAAAGGCAATTACTACCTTTGAGGTATTTAAATTGGATTTTTGTGTTAATTACACCAGAAAAAAAGGCTAGTGCCATGAAAATTTTTGGAAGGCAGTGAAACAGGAGAAAACAGACTGGAGGTGATAACAGATATAAATGAGGAAAAAGTAAATTTAAAAAGGGAATTTTCTCCCATTTGTGGAGCAAATATCTAATGCTTCCAGGCTGTCCTAAATCCTCCTGCCCGCATCCTGTAACAACTTTAATGACTCACGCTCCCTCCTTCATCCTGTTTGTAATCCTAGTCCTGTAGCTCATTTCTAAACGTATCAGTCATCCTCATCCCTTCTGTCAGGGATGTGACTTCTCAAATTTTGTTTAAAGGAACACAAGCTCCCTCCTCTCAGTGCGGCTCTTACCGTGCTCCCCGTGCCCCCACCCAGCCACCATCCCCACTGCACGGTGCCCCACGGTCCACAGACAGACGAACAGACACAAGTGCTGCAGCACTGCCCAACACTCAGCTTCTGCTCCTCAGGCTCTTTGGTAGCAGAGAAAGCCTGAGAAGCTAAAGAACGTTTAGCACATATGCTGTCACCCCCTATTCAAATTATAATGAGCAGCACGGCCACAGAGAACAAGTGGCTGACCACTCCACCTAAGGCATTCACATCTGGCACAAGCCTCTGGCTATCTGCTGTGGGGTGCTGTGGGGTTTATTTTTAAAATTTATTCTGATGAAAAAGCTCATGGTATCTCCAAAACCAGGTGCTTCCTACATAACCTCTTTCTAAAACTGAACACTATTTCAACACTGCCTGAAAAAGTTTCTTCTTGTGATATAATCAGGAACTGTACAGGCTCGCAGGCTGCCCATGAACCAGTTAAACCTGCAAGCACAAGAGTGAAAATTGACAGACAGCAGAAAGCTTTATGAAGAAAGGTAGGAAAAAACACCTCCAGCTATTTCTGCACTGCAGAATCCCAAGGTGCTCCCCAGCTCTCTGTGAGGATGAGTCCTGCATGCACACACTGCCTCTCCATCACCATTGGGAGGAAAGACCCTGTTAATGTTAGTTTCCCAACTAGAAAACCGTTCACTAGGGCATGTGAGTAGGGAGCAGTATCCTTCACAGAGCTGTCTGGTGCTTAGCCTAAGAAAGTGCACTGGGGCATGACTTTCCCTTCCCTTTCCCTTCCACAGCTGTCCTGATGCAGAGGGGATAAACAGGTGAAGCCATTTTTACCTGGAAAGGAAAGCACAGTCCTTTCCAGACAAAGCAGAAAAGATGAAGACAGACAACGTGATATGCCCAGAAGATTTCCCCCATCGAGCTGTAAATTGGGATGAAATAAATATCCAGTCACTCACAACAAGAGCAGTCACGCTCAAACATGACTTCAATCTCTCTCCTTTCTAGGGCTGCACACAAGCAGAATAGTCCAAACCGGCACGGAGTGACATCCCCCAATCTCAGCCACAATTTCTACCTTCCTCTCAGCACTTGAACGACCAAAAGAGACAGAGTAAAGGTGCAGAGTAAAAGTGCACTGTCTCAGAGACCTTTCCTCGTTACGTCTCTGATGGGACCGGACACAACCAGGGTGGGATTGATGAAAACTTAAAACCTCCACCCTTAGAAATAGCACTGCCAATGTGTGGCATCTGTCCCCTCCCGCAGGACCGAAGCAGGACAGGCTGCGAGCCTCGGGCAGAGTTAACTCCTCTGTCGCAGACCAGACTCTTTGCCCGGCTTTTGCTGGGGTCATTTCCAAGGCGCGCCCACCCCTCTCCAACGGAGCCCGTCCGGCCCCTTGCCCGCCCCAGCTCCCGCATCTCCCAAGGGGAGCTCTTCCACTGCATCACTCTGTTAGCCTTGCCATCATCTCCTGGTGTCTGGCTGCACGTAGGGCTGTCAGCTCACGACTTAACTTAGCCGGGAGCCCGTCACCCAGCACATCAGTTCCCTTCTCCTCGCTTGCCTCCCAGCTGCCTTTGGCCACAATTTTAGCATTACCTACAGCCTTTTCTGATGTAACTTTACGCACGGAAGGAGGGGGCAATGCGAAAAACCGGCAGCGGGCGAGGAAAGGCAGGAATAAACCCGGCACGCAAGGGGGGAGAGAGAGAGGGGGAAAACCCCACCGCACCTCTCGCCGCCCCCCGACCCGCATTACCATGGCATCGTAGCGCAGGAGGTTCATGAAGTGGACCGCCTCCAGGCCCTTGAAGCGGGAGAACCACACGGTGCCCTGGTACTGGTCCCCGGCGTCCAGCAGCAGCACGTTGCGGTGCGCGGCCCGCTCCGCCGCCACCCGCGCCGCTCTCCGCGCCACGCCGCCGAAGCATCCCTGCGCTCCGGCCGCGCAGCGC